>JBBYHM010228519.1:0-103515 GCA_038381775.1 Adansonia rubrostipa | reverse complement strand
TGATTATTGAGTTTAAAAAAGTTGATTGGTAGATTGTTTAGGTGTTGGCCGAAATTCATGCTTGTATATGTGTTTTTTATGGTTATTTTGCAAATATAAAAAGTTTATGGGCTAATCTAAAAAAATAAATAAAGAATAAAAAATAAAAAAATCTTTGTTTAGACCTATATGCTTAGCCGAAGTACACTTGCATTCTGAGGAGTGAATTTTATACATTTATCTAGTTAAAATACATTTTGTTTAGTTTTAGGGTCTTTTTGTGAATTTAAGAAGTTTAGGGACTTTTGTGTAAATATTGAAAAATTTATTCTAGGTGCAGAAAAAAGTGACCAAATCTTGCTTGTGATCTTATGTGACTTTTGTGATTATTTTAATTCATTTGAGGCTTAATTTTACATTTTAATCGTGTAAGGGCCAATTTGTAATTTTAGAAAAGTTTAGGGACTAGTTTGCAAATAATAGAAAACTTTGTTGTATGGTCAAAGGAAATGATTGAAAACTTCATGGATAACTTGGAAATGATTTTAGGCATTTCATATCATGCTTTAAGTATTTTTCATACTTTAGGGGGTATTTTCTAATTTTTCAATGTTTAAGGGTTAGTTTGTAAATAAAAAAATTTTCTTTTCTGGTCAAAGGTGTTTGAGAGAACCTTCTTATGGATATTCTTCATGATTTACATCTTGATTTTTACCTAATTAATTATATTTTGTGATGTTTTAGTTTTTTTTTTTACTTAGGTAACTAAGTATAAAGTTGAGAAAGCTTAGGGACCCTTAGGGAAATTTGGCATTTTTAGGACAAAATGGTTATCTTTAGCATGAAATCATCCACTTTGATTATTTCAAATATTTTTAGCATCCCATTAGTCCTCCAGTGAGGTGCTAAAAATATAAAAACCTTCCTTATTCTTTTAGTTCTCCGTTAAGGTACGAAATGTAATTTTAAAAATTTAGGGACTTAATGGTATTTTTGCATGTTAGGTTATTTTAAAATTTAAACTTTTCATTTACGGTGTTTTTGGATAAAAAAATGTTAGCATTCTAAACCAATTTAGTACCAATATTTAATTTTGAGAAATTTAGGGAGCCATTAGCAATTCAAGTACTTTAGGCTATTTTTGTAATCTAAATTACTTATTTAAAGTAAAAATCATTAGTACTTGTCTTTTTTAGTCCGTTAGAGGTACCGGGATAATTTCATGGTGAAGCTATATGCCTAGGGGTATTTTTGTAATTTTTCTTATCAGGATGCTTTTATGCCAAAGGTTTAATGTTTGAGGTTCCTTCAGCCTTTTAAGGTCATTTTTTAGTCTATTATAGGTATTGGGATACTTTCACAATGAAGGTATCCCCTGGGGTATTTTTGTAATTTTTGTTTACAAGGATGCTTCTATGCCAAAGGTGAATTTTAGGCTACATTTAGCCTGTTTGGGTCATTTTTTAGTCCATTAGGGGTACCGAGGTATTTTTATGTTGAAGGTATACTCAAAGGACATTTTCATAATTTTTTATCGAGTGCCTCAATGTCAATGGTAAGCCTTAGGAATATTTTAATTTTCCTTAGAACCCAATCCTAAGTAGCTACTAGGTGCCTTAGTGTCGATGGTAAGCCTTAGGAATATTTTAATTTTAATTTTTCTTATAACCCAATCCTAAGTAGTTACCAAGTGCCTTAATGTCGATGGTAAGCTTAGGAATATTTTAATTTTTCTTAGAACCAAATCCTAAGTAGTTACTGGGTGCCTTAGTATCGATAGTAAGCCTTAGGGATATTTTACTTGTTCTTAAAACCTAGTCTTAAGTAACCACTAGGTGTTTCTATCCAAAAGGATAGGTTCATTTTTTTTTATCTTTTTAGTCCTTAGATTTGAATTAGTACTTTAGTGTCTAGACCGAGTCATAGGTCTTTTATTTTTGTTTCAAATAAAATTCATATATCTTTGTAAAATAAAGGCAATGTCTCAGAGTTAGAATAATGAGTGAAACTCCTCCCACCTATATGCGATAGGGGTTTTACAGATCATTCTAATGACGAAATGCCCTTTCCAAAATTGAAATTGGGAATTTTATATAAATAAAAACCTTTTACATTCTGCGAAGTACTCAAGTAGGATGTAAAAGACGTTTTGGTTTTTTAGAACCTTTTAAGTCCTTTTGGTTTTCTGTTGGGGTATAAAGGGAATAATAAAAACTTTCATGTTCCATTGGTTTTTTGGTGGGATACGTAATAAGTTTTGATTTTCAAAATGCAAAACCTCAATTTTCTTTGATGGAATAATAAAATCTTATTTTACCAATATGGGAATTATAATTAAATACCACATATTAAAGCTAGAAAAAATTAAAGTTCAAATTAACCATGATCAATAAGGTACCAATTTTAGACACGATAAGAGGGTTGATCCTTACTTATGGCTGTAACCGAATCTCGAACCGCTAAAAATGATCTCTGGTACTTCGTAGACCATGTATTTATCTTTAGGGTTTTGTGACGCTTAAAGCATTAATTTTGACAGGTGACCAATCTCACCTGGCCAAAACAGATTAGTGGCGACTCCAAATAAATGGTCATTTCTTAGGGTTAAAATGGGCGAACAATTTATATTAATTACCGAGCCCTCAGAAATAAGAGAATATTAATATTGATATGGCCCAAAAAAAAGAATAATTAGTTTTGAAATAGTGATACATCACCACTAATATAGACAAGGGCTGTTTAAGTCGGGCTTGGTCAGGATTCGCATCCAGGCCATGTTATGATAGACTATAACCTGAAGTCGAGCATAGGAATAGTAATTGCAAGTTATTCTCTTGATCGAGAGTTTTGATAACTACTTTTGATGCCTCAGTTAGAGGTTTTAACATCAAACTTGATGGGCTTTGAGATCATGACTCTTCTTGGATGATTTGGCATTTAAATGATTAGGTTCTTGACTTAGGGTATCTAATGGCTTCTTTGATTGTTTATGGATTAATGGTTTTTAACTTCAGGATATTCGATGATCTCTTTCGACAATTTGAGGATTTATGTTTTTTGACTTTAAGAGGTTTGATGGTTTTTTCTGATAGGGTTGACTGGTTTCATTGACCAATTGAAAGCTAGGTAATTATTTTTATGGTTTGACTAGTTTGGTTAACATGTGATGAGATCTTTGATTGGATGTATAAATATTGTCTTAGGTTAGCTCTTGTTAGTTTTTTCATGACTGACGGCTTTAGGAAGTTAGGAATAGTTTGACAGGCAATCATGATTGGTATGCTTCTTGATTCAAGATATGTGGTGGTCTTTTCTAATAGGATTGGTTGTTATTATTGACAGTTTGAGGACTAAGTGACTATTCGCATGCCTTGACCAATTACGCTAGTTTTTTAGTCTTAATGGGATTTTTAACTGGGGTGTATGAGTTTGGCTAAGGTCAGTTTTGATTGGTTTTTAGGATTGATGACTTTGGAAAACTAGGAATGGTTTGACAAATGATCATGACAAGCAAGTGTTAACTGTAGAGGATTTATGATCTTGATAATCAAGCTATGAATAGAGCTCCCTATGCTTTCCTCATTTTCTCGATATAATATCAAGAAATCTTGATATGAATATTTTTTGATTATCAAGTATTATCAACTAAATGATAAGTGTGATGCAATGCAACTGTGATATGAAAGGGTTGAAAAGAAACATGATAGTATTTCATTCATGACAAGTAAGGTGATATAATTATGCTTGTCGTTGATAAAAGGCATAATGACAAAGAAAGTATAATGACAATAATGTAATCTTTTGGGTGACTGATACCCCTGATAATCATAACATGAATGTTGCATCCAATGCACCTTGAGATCTTTCTCGAATGATTAACATGTCTAATGCGAGCCGATATTTTAAAGACCCCTCAGGTTGCTCCATGTCATTTGATAGTTGCCCTTATCTTAGGATAGGTTCGATCTGGTCAAGGTTGGTTTTGATTTGAGGTATGGTCAAGGGTAGAGGTGGAATAAGATTTAGTTTGATGAGATTAGGATTAGGCAAAGGTTTGACTGGGGTTTTTCTAACGAGTATTTTAGGTATGATTTGATCTACTTTAGGTTTAGTTAAGACTAGTTTTTTTTTTCCTTGATCTTTTTATTTTATTTTTTTATCATTTTTAGACAGAAGACCTTCTTTCATGTTTTCATCCTTTAGGCATAATATTTCTTGATAAAGCTTGAATTTTTGGGTTCGACAAGACATTGCCATCCATTTCCATTAGGATCAAGGCCCCTCTAGAGAAAACTTGTTTCATGACACATGGTCCTTCCATAATTAGAGGCCCACTTGCCTTAGGTGTCTTTATGGATTGAAAAGATTCTCTTAAGGACCAATTCTCCTTGACGAATGCATTAAAGGTGGACCTTTTTGTCATGAACCCTGATCATATGTCTTTGACACATTTGACCATGGCAAATGGCTTTTAGTTATTTTTCTTTACTAAGGTTTGGTTAATCATGTTATTTCTAACCTATTCGGCCTCTTCAAGTTTGGCCTTTATCTCGACTTTTAGAGAAAAGATCTCATCTTTTATAGGTAAGATGACTTCTATCTCGTAGATAAGGGAAAATGGGGTAGCACCCGTAAAAGTCTGAACTGAAGTTCGATAACAATGGCAAATGGTTTTTACTAATTTTTCTTTAATACGGTTTAGCTAATCATGGTGATTCCTGATCCATTTAGCATTTTCAAGTTTGACCTTTATCAAGACTTTTAGAGAAAGGATCTTGACTTCTATAGGTAAGACGAATTCCATCCTATAAACAAGGGAAAATGAGGTTGCACCCATAGAATTTTGAACTGAAGTTTCATATGCATGGTGTGAAGGGTAGTTTCTTAAGCCAATCTTTGTAAATCTCGACCATTTTCTTGACTATTTTCTTAATGTTCCTGTTGCTTGCTTTAACTGCCCTATTTATTTTCAGGTGGTATGGCATAGAGTTATGATGCTGGATTTTAAATTGGGAACATACTGCTTACATTATCTTGTTTTTCAAGTTGCAAACATTTTCATTGATGATTTGTTTGGGAAGTCCATAATGGCAAATGATGTCTCATTTTATGAGCTTGCAAGCAACTGGCTTAGCGATATTGGCATATGAGGCCACCTTCAACCATTTAGTAAAGTAGTTGATCACCACTAGGATAAACTAGTGTCCATTTGAAACCTTAGGTGTGATGGGCCTAATCATATCCATAGAGAAAAGCCATCAAGTTGTCATGACATTAAGCAATGATAGTGGAAGGTTGATCTTGTCTACATAAATCTAACACTTATGACATTTTCGGGCATAGTTGATACAGTCCTTATTAATAGTTAACTAGTAATAGCCTGATCTCATGACTTGCTTAGCCATCTGGTGCCCATTAGCATACGTGCCATAGATCTTTTCATGAACTTGTTTTAAGATCTTTTTGGCTTCAAGAACATCGATGCATCTATGCAACACTTGATCTCAACTCTTCTTGTATAAGATTTCCTTAGAATCCTATAGCCATTCTTATGATGGTCTTCTTACTATTCTTTCTGGCATGCTTGAGGTACTATTGATCGCTAATGTAGTGGAGGATGTCATAATACCATCATAGGCCATCTTTCTCTTTTTGATATTTTGGTAATATGCCAGAGTCAAATAAATGCTCATCTGAATAGGATGACATCTAATTCTTAATTAACTTTGAATATGGATGACAAAAAGGCCAAGGCATTTGCTATTTGGTTCTTTTCTTGAGGTAAGTGCTGAAAGTTGCTATCATCAAATTCTTTTCTAAGTTCTAAGATGAGTTTCCTGTATTAAATTAGTTTAGCCTCAGAAGTTTGCTACTCCCTTTCTAGTTAATAGATGACTAATGTTGAGTCTTCAAAAAACCATAAAGTCTTGGCATTTCTCTTAATAGCCATATCGAGCCCCATGACATAAGCTTCATATTATGTGATATTATTGGTGCAGTCAAAATTCAATTTGCCTACAAAAAGATATTGACTTTAGTCAAGTGAAATCAGTATTGCCTAGATTCCACGCCCAAATGCATTTGACACTCTATTTTTCAAAATTGCTCATGACTAGTGATATCTCTTTTTAGTGATGCACATCAGATCTTTATTCGAGAAATCGAAGTTTAAAAGTTCATAGTCTCTTATTACCTGACTCGCTAAAAAAAGGTTGTCGCACTACCTCGATAGCCTTTTGGTTGACATAGATGATATCGTATTCAGAGAGTAGGACTTGCTACTTGGCAAATCTTCCTAATAGTGTGAGCATTTCGCGTAACTACTTAATAGGGTCAAATCTCCTAATTAGCCATGTGGTGTGGTATAATATGTATTGCCTGATTCTTTAGGCTATTTAAACCAAAGCATAACATAATTGCTCAATTACAGAAGATTTATTTTCACACTCCACAAAATTTTTGCTCAAGTTGTAAATGCTTGCTCTTTCTTTCTCAACTCATCATACTACAAGAGTACATAACCCATAGACTTATCAAAGACTGCTATCTAGAATATCAAAGGTCGACTGGGAATTGGTAATACTAGCATTGGTGGGTTTGACAGATATTATTTAACCTTGCCAGAGTCTTCTTGACATTCCTTATTCTATTCCATGGACTTTTGTTTACGAAAAAGATAGAAGATGGGGTTATATTTGTTAGTGAGTTAGGATATGAATCTAGAGATGTAGTTTAATCTTCCCAAGAAGCTTCTCACCTCTTTTTGGGTTTGAGATGGTGGCATGTTTTGAATAGTTTTGACCTTATTTGGGTGAAGTTTGATTCTTTTTTCACTAACAATAAAGCCTAGTAGCTTGCTCGAGGTGGCACTAAAAGTACATTTGCATAGTTCAACTTAGCTAAAATTTTCATAGCCACTTGAAAAGCTTTTGAAGATCTGTGACATGTTCATTTTTTCTTGTTGACTTTCAGATCATATCATTTATGTAAACCTCAATTTCCTTATACATTAAGCCATGGAATAACATCACTATGGCCCTTTGATAAGTTGCTTGGAATTTTTAAGTCTAAATGGTAAGACTTTGTAGAAAAATATACCCCACATGGTTATAAAGGTGGTTTTCTCCATGTCTTCAAGTGCCATTTTGATCTACATATGAAATGAGAATTGGTCACAAAGGAGAATAGATAGTTCTTGGTTGTGTTGTCAACTATAGGGTCAATGTATGGTGATAGAAAGTTACCTTTCTAACTAGCCTAGTTCAAATCTTAATAATCAACACACATCTGTAGTTTTCCATCTTTTTAGGGACTAGGACAATATTGGCAAGCTATTTCAAATTTAGCTATTTTGAGAAATCCTGCTTTAAATTTTTTCTTGACATTTTCCTTGATCTTAAGAAGTATCTCTGATTTCATCTTCTTTAACTTTTGCTGGATTGGTTTGCATGCCAGTTTAAGAGGGGGCCTGTGGACCACAATGTTAGTGTCTAGATCTTGGTATAATTGGGTGAATGCATCTCGATACTCTTAAAGTAAGTTTTTTAGTTTGGTTCTAGTAGAAGGTCCTATGAAAGTTTTAATATTGACCTCTTTCCGATAATCTTCTATCTTAAATTTATAACTTCAATTAGCTCCTCATAGGATAAAATCTATTTTGCTTCATGTTCAACTAATTTTAATAAATCCAGTTGCATAGAGTTCTCCTTAGAATCTTCTTAGAAGTCAACTTCACCAATACAGACTGACTGTTCAAGATAAATCCTGAGGGCTTATTAGAAATATCAATGTCACTTTATTATAACACTTAAAGGAGTGAAAAGATAAACAATATAGATAAAAATATGTTTAGAGAGAATTTGAGTAAAGGCAAAGAAGAAGAATAAGCAAACAAGATGAAATGCTTTATGCAAAAGTCAATTTATTGATAATATCTGATAAAACTACATATTATAAGATCCCTATGAGCTATTAGGCAGAAGTCAGTAGGTTTTTAATTCTCGACATTATATAAAAATAGACTTAAAATGCACAAGGGTTTCGACATGGCCCCACTGTTAAGAGCAAACTCTAGTGAATAAGGTAGGTTTTATTGCTCAACTTTGATAGGCTCGATTGATCATCAATTACAGAGGGTCCAATTTAGAATGGCCAAGACATCCTTGGCTTTCCTTTTTTTTTTGCTTGCTTTGGATCCAAATACTTTTTTGAACAAAAAGTCTCATAGATCGATAGGAATACCATTGCTTTTGGTCCTAGCTCTTGACCTAGCAAATGGGCTAACCTTTGATCTATAGACTTCTTAACTTGTTTTTTATACTGCATGTTGGACTTGAATCCTAGGCTCTTTTTATCAACTTCACTAATAACCTTCAAAGTTTTGGCCATTCCTTGAAAATTTTTACCAAGCCCTTTTCTAGCTCAATAGCCCTTACCAATACTTAACTTCAAATCCATATGGGTATTCCTTGACAATCAAGGCTCAACTATAGGCATGCCTTCTCCTATGAATATAGCATTAACAAACTCAAATGACTGAAAAGACAACTCAAGTGCATTTTTATTTAGTTCAATATGGGTGGCATCGGTAAAAGTAGTGACGATCATCTCTTTTTCAACCTAATACTGATCACTTTGTTGTTAATCACAAATTTTAACTTTTAATGCAAAGATAAGGGTATTACCCTAGTTGAATGTATCCAAGGCCTTCCTCGTAGGTAGCTATAGGATGAAATGATATCATTACTTGAAAATCAATGTCATAAATTCATAGGCCAAAATGGAGCAGGATGGTGATGTTCACAATAACTCCATGCCAAATCCCGTCAAATGCTCGCATGACTCTATGGCTATGCTTAATATGGGATGCATTAACAAGAAATGTGTTTGAGGTGGCCAAGGGCTTGAAATTGAGAACAAAACCATCTTTTGTAAGAACCTTTGGTAGAATACATCTTTTGTAATGTATGGTGATATGTAGGGCTTTGTAGATGTCCTTATCTTCAGGAAAGATATCATCATTCATGAATAAGATAACCGCTATTAGCGATGATGTTGTTCATCAGGTGATCCAATTTGCCTATTGAAATATCCGATGGCACATATGTTTTTTTAACACTTTCAATAGTGCATTTTGATGAACTTTCAAGTTTAAAAGTAAAAATAGTACAAAGATCTTAGTTGGTTGTTTACTAAACTGATTGATGATACTATATTCAATGTGTTTGATGAATTTTAATAACTTAGTGGCTTAGTTTTCATCTATTGCTTTTTTAACTTTTTTGACTTCAGGTATTTTGTCTTATTTAAAAATACATTAGCTATTAGTAAGGTGCCACTTTTTTGACTATCTTAAGTTGGAGTTACACAACATCTGCCATCGCAAGTCAAATGGCTAACCCCTGACAAGTTGGCAATGGTGGTTAATTGAGTGGGCTCCCCAATCATTATGAATCGCTTTTCATATTTTTAGGGAACAATTTTGTCACTTTTTATTGGAATGGTGTACGAGTCTCTATGAACAGCCTTGACATAGGTATCAAAGAACTCATCCTAAAATTTGATTACTATAGAGGATAAGAAGTCATCCTCTACCATATAGTGGCTATCATATCTATTGATTTGATAGGGGTTGCTTGCTTTTTGTCATAGAATTCAATGTTACCTTTGTTCATCATTCTTTAGACCACCATGCAAAAATCTATGTATTTCTGAAAAATATGGCCATGAATTGCATGGAAGTCATAGAAATCATCTAGTTCTTCTTATAATCTTTCAACTGCATCAAGCTTTCTTGCCTCAATCAATATATACAAAACTGGACTTATTAACATCCTAACTTCTTCTATGCTTTTCTTGACCTCAACATTGCCCTCGACACCAATCGTGTTCATCATTAGCTCAGCATGGTTTGGTAAGGGGTTGGTAACAACATTTGGCCCTTGGTTTTCCCAAATTACAAAAGCTTTGAATTAATGAAGCTTTGTATCCTCCACTTAAAAGAAATATAGTTTTCAGTATTGAGCCCTACTACACACTCATGATAGTTACAATAGGCATTAGGGTTATACCGCTGAAGGTATAAAGGTTTCTTTTCAAGGATATACATGAGAGTAATTAGATGCCCTTGGGATAAGCCAAATAAAGCTCTTTATATGTCATCAGCATAGGGTCAAAGCTCTTTATATGCATCCTAATTATTTATGCATTGTTGGTAAGATTGTTTATATTTTGGTTGGCTTAAGATCGATTATTTCATGGTGGATTTGGCAAGTTACTAAAGGATAGGCTATAAATTATGGCGTAAACTGGCTAAAGAGGTGTCATGACTAGGTTAGAATAAGGTAGACTTAGGTAGCAAGGATTAGGCACTTGACACTAACTTGATTGGGATGGGTTGGCATAGCTTATGACATTCGCCTTTCTTTCATTCTTTTTGTTAGTATGGGACATTCTACCACTTTTAATTACTGTATCAATCATCTCACCAGATAAAACCAGATCGATGAGCTTCTTAGTGGCATTCTCTACCAGTTTCTTATATTACAAGGCTTGTAGGGTGTTAATGAATGTCATGGTCATCTCTTTCTTATTTAGAGGGGGTTGGACCAAAGTTGCCTTTTTTTCCACCTTTCATCACATTGCTTGAAACTTTCAGTTAGCTTTTTCTCTAAGTTCCTATAGGAGAAATGGTTAAAAGCCCAGTCTGACACATACTAGTATCGATTTAGAAAGGCTTTAGCTAATGGTTGGATCTTGACATTATTGAGGTCAATATACTATCGAGTGACTACACCAATTAAACTATGTTGAAATTAGTGCATAAAGAGTTTTTCATTTTTTTCATATCTAGCAATCTTTCTCAAGCACATTTGAATATAAATAGTGGGGTTAAAGTTTTATTGAACTTTTCAAACTCGAGTATCTTAAACTTTGAGGGAAAGAAAAAGGTTGGACACTAGAGATAAAGATTTTGTGTCTACAGCTTCAAAAATTTTTCACTCCCTTCAATGGCCTGGAGACACTTCTCTGACTGTTGAAACTTGTCATCTTGTTAGCACACATTACAGGCTTCTAACCATTTGTTTTTTCTAAATCATTGTGGTCAAGGGTTATGGGATCAGCTGGGGGTAACTTCTATATTCATCCCTTAGAATCTGAGGACAAATTGATTAGTTGCCATGGCATTCAAATGTATCACCGGTGGTACTAGTAGGGTTGGTGCCATGTTATGCTATTTCTCTAGATAGGTTTCTTCCTAAGTAGCTTTAGTACTATTGGTGGGATGATTTTCTAGGTTAACCAGCTCTTTTTTGGTATCCACAGTATTAACTTACCCCTTTTCTTTTGTGAAAGCTGTCATTATTTCCATGAGCTTCATGATTTAAGCTTGCATTTTGTCTTATTAACAAAGCATTTGGTCTTGTGATTCTTTGTACATCAACTCGAATCGTTTGATGCATTTTTTATGATAGTTTTCCATGATCTATTTGCAATGGTAAATATTGTACTAATATGCAACATTAGGCTCCATGTTTTCTAATCGATTTCAGTATCTTTTGCATTTTTATGAGCATTCAAGTATTAGACTTTTTATTTTAAATGTGTTTACTAATGATTGCTTATGATGGGATGACGATGAGTGTGGAGTCATGACAATAAATTATTATTTACATGGATGCATAAATAAAACAATAAAATAATGGAGTTAAATATCCAAATGCAATAGAGACAATTGACTGGTAGAACAGCTTCATCAATAACATTTTTCATAGAGCAACAAATAGAGTTTTAACATGTTTACATTTGAAAATATCTAACATGATTACACTATTAGTCACATGTGCTAAAAAACTCTACAACTATTGCTCATAGTCCCCAATGGGTATATTGTCTTGCCTCAAGGACTATGCCACCTTGATCACATCATCTGCCTCTAATTTGGTTGTTTAAATTTGCTTGGTGAAGTGACAGTGTCACTCTTGATAAATCATGTATCCTTGTCAATCATCACCATCAATTCTTGTTCTCACTATTTAGATGCTTTCAATAATGTAGTGATATGGTCTTGCTGAGCTTAGAGAGAATGCTCTAGATCTTGAACCCTGAGTGTTAGGACTTCATTTTCAACTCTATTGGTTTTTAAATCTCATACTTGAGCTTCAAGTCATCTATTCCTCTCTTTGTAAGTTATGTGGGGTTGGGGGCTTTTATGAGCTTTTCCCTGCTAACTCGAGCCTTATTTCTCCGCTAATTCAGTTTTTTGTTAAGGGTAGCAAACTTTGCCACTCATTCAGCTACTGACTTGCTGATGCGTAAAGACTTGTTCATTTTTTCAAGCACCATATAGTCCATAGTCAAATTTTTTAGATCCTTCTTGAAATGATCTCTCTCTTTAACTACTTGGTTCAGCTAGCTATCTTTGAGGATGATGTTCATCTTTAATTGACTTTTATCCTCATTTAATCGAACAATTTTTGTGGCAAAGGTAGCCTTTTCTTGCTTAAATTCCTATCGAAGTAGTTTAACTTCAAAAGAAGGCTTGTCCATTAAGACTTGCAATGTCCCAATATTGGGTAGTGGTAAAGTGTTGTTGATATGGTGGATCCTCCATTCATTATACTTTATAGTCATGGTGCTTCCTTTCTAACATCTTTCCATGTGATGGACCTTCCTTCAAGCATGGAAGGCTGATTGGACTTTTAATTTATAGTTGGCTTCTCCATATTTGAAGTCCTGTAGTTAAGGTTTTCAAAGAATGGAATGAATTGCTAGCATTGGAACTGTCACAAAACCAGGAGAGGTGCATAGCTGGTGCTTCTTTGTAACCTCAAAGTGGCACGCAAGTGTAGTCTCTACACCTATATATAATTGATTGGAGGAACATATATGGGCACTCCATGTAATTTTTTCTCTAAGATTTTGAAATTTTTTTACCCATTGTTCCTTGGAATTATCATAAGGCCATTCTTTCTTAAGGACCTTGGAGAAAAGCTAAAGTTAGAAAAGAAATTATGCATCAGCCTTCTTTTCTTTAATGCAAAATGGCTGATGAGCCAAATTTGGAAAAGCAAGGCAGATTTGATGAATCTACCTATCCTTATTTTCTTGCAAAGGCTAAAGGTTCAAATGGTTTCTGTAATGATGGCAAATACAAAGTTGATGTTGCAACACAAGCAAAAAAAAATCTACTACTACTGCTTCCACATACCTTGAGGTCCTTAGGAAACCTATATATCGCCAAGGTAAAAAATCCTAAACTTTCTTTGGATTAGTGAAATTTAACATTACTTCCTTTAAACTAGCCCAAGAAATAAATTCACTCTTTCCTTTTATCTTAACATGACCATCGATCTAAGATCCATGGCTTTAAGGATTTGTGCTAGTCTTTTCTTGAAAGTCAGAGGCTACAGTGCTTTATAATATATCCTATTAGACTTGGCCCTTTCAATGTATAGTAAAGCAATTTATTTGTTGATAGTGGAAATCAAATCCTCTAGATTATAGGTAAAGCATCGGTATGCAAAATTTCAAAATTATGATGCCATTCGCATAAGGGCAAAGTCTAACTAGACTCAAAGTAATAGAGCTATAATGACTTATTCTCACTATTATCCCAACTAGCCCATATGTGTTTTAAATCATGCTAGTCATTTTGATGGTAACTTATATTAACTTTCTCAAGTGTCTTCGAGACATAGTCGAACTTAAAGATATCCCTAAATTTACCCTGTCAATTCTCTGACCATGCTCTGACTTCTTCATGAGACTTGAAAATGAGAATGAATTATTGCTCTATGAAAGACACCCCTTACTGAACACTGAACTTTAGCTAATTATCTGATAAAGTTGATTATGATACATGATGCATGTAACAGTTAAGAAAACAAAAAGGAAATAAGTTATCGACAATATGAAATAATACATATAAGAATGAAAGAATGAAAGAATGAAAGAATAAAAATAAATCATAGAACATGGCTCGGTAATAGGCATTACTATGCCTAAAGATGGACATGACAATTACAAGTATCATGATAAAGTAAATATCCAAGGACAACATAATGGCGTGTCCTAGTAAAAATTGCCTTTATCAAGTTGATAGGATACTTTCAGAGATAAACTTACAACCCATATGGCAGCTTATGTACAGCACTGCTTATTATTTGACATGTATTAAGCCACTGGTCAAATAACATAATGGCTTGTTCAAGTGAAGTTTTGCCATAATCAAGATGGTATGATGGCTCTTTGGGACAAAACTAGCTAACTAAAGAGTGATGTTCAGTCATCACCACCTAAAGTAGGATACGCATTAAGCCGCCATCGGGTAGTATAATAGCTTTTTTGATTTATATATAACTTTCTTTCTAGTGACATGGTGCTTTGTAAGTGACAACTTTTGTTTCCAATCACTCACTTATTGATGAAGATTAGCTGTCAATGAGACAGTATAAAGTTATATCCTAACATTGACATGACACACGTGGGCGACAATGCTCGTTCACTATCACTGACATAACTGTGGCATGTAATAGTAAAGTCAAAAGTGTTTCTAAAAAATGTTCTTATTCTCTGAGTCATTCTAGCAGCATTTTGGCATGGTTTAACATGGTTTAGCTCGTAGGGCTCAATACATGGGTTTGAGTTGAAATCCAAATTGACTTTCTTCCATCTGGTAAAGACAGTTAAGCACCCTAATCTTAGGCCTATCACAAGCTTGGCAAGACAAATTTGATCTAGTAGATGTATTTATCTCTGCAAATGTAGAGGGTTATTCACAAAAGATATATGTACTTTACATAGTGGAAAGTATTACTACGCTTGTGTGGAGGGGTACTCACAAAGGTGGATAGCTCACTTCCTCCTACTAATTAGGACCTTAACCTCACCATGGAGTTTGGTGGAAGTCTAAATGCAAATATAAGTGCATGATGTGTGTCAAGGGAATAGTTAAATATTTTGTTTACCCCTGTATTACCATATGTATTAAATCAAATTTATCTAGGATTAGAGCAATCTTCGACGATCACATGACAAAAATCATGACAAATAAAAGATTTATAGGAAAAATGGAAGGAAATTATAGTTGAATAATTACCAAAAACCAAAGAAATTGAGAACCAAGTAAGAGAAGGCTAGTTGTCAGCCTAACTCTCTACATTAGTCCTTAGTTAAGTCTCCAAGTTGCTAGCAATGTGCCTTCATGAAGAAAGCAAGCATGACTTAAAACTATTTCTCAACAAGGAAACGTCTTTTCAACTGAGACTCTTCTTTTTTTTATTTGATGGGAGCAATAAAGTATGAATTCTTGACTCTTGACCATGACAGAGGACTATTAGACAAATGCTTGCCTAACTATCTTGAGTGGTCACCATAAAGTGGCCAATAATTAGAGCTGCCAATGATCATTTAGGCTAAACATGATCGGATGCCTATTTAATTTGATATTCAAAGTTAAAAAACTAAAAACATCGATCCCATGGCTTGCGTAATTCAAAGATTCGATTATTTGGTTTAGAAGTTGGTTACGTGCAAGGAGGTATGAACCATCATACAATGCCCGAAATTGATACTTATCTAGCCATGTTATGATATTCAAAGTTAAAAAACTCGAAACATCGATCCCATCGCTTGCATAACTCAAAGATTCGATTATTTGGTTTAGGAGTTGGTTACATGCAAGGAGGTATGAACCTTCATGCAATGCTCGAAATCGATACATATCTAGCCATGTCCCAACTTGGTTCCAATTTCTTTGATTTTTACTTGTCGTTATTTGATGTAATCCTTTTTTCAAAATGCATGAATATTGTATGAAATAGTAAACCATTTTAAAGAATATTTGATTCATATATGTGGCTCAAAGAGCTGAGGAACATAGAGATAATGACTAAAAATGATTTTTAATTTAATTTTTTAAAAAATTAGATATTCTATGTCAAGCATAGAGAGATATCGATATGAAACATTGCCTTCGCGATTCTTTTGAAAACAATTTTTTAATATATAAATGCAAGATGAACAACACAAGGGAAAAATATTGTTAAAATGGAAAAGAAATAATATTGCATAAAATAAATCATATAAAAGAAGGAATAATGGAAGGGATGATTAGAATGTATCTTATTATTCTTATCAGTTATCTTAAAAAAACCAAGCTGACAATTTTGAAGACGTGTTAGGAGCCATTGGCTAACAAGCCATGAAAACTAGGTTTGAATTTTGAAAAGTTCAAAGAAAATCCAAAGAGAGAAATTTTGAGTTTTCATGACAATTTTGAGAAAAATGAGGTTGACAAAATAAAATTGATGAAATTTGACTTTTTTTCATAATTTTTGAAAAAAAGGTTAGAGTATCACCTCAAAAGACAAGGTTGGAGTATCTCCAGAGATGAAAATTTGGGTAAGTTTTGAAATTTGAATGAATTTTGTAAAAACGGGATTGGAGTATCCCTTTGGAGAGTGGGGTTGGAGTATCCCCAATGAAAACTTTGATGATTCTGAATAGAAAAGCCTGAAGGATTTATCTTGACAAACAACATTTTTGATAAATTCTTGACAAAATAGGTGATTTTCGATGAAAATGGAAATTGATAAAATTAAAGGTAACATAATAAATATTACTTTTGCCTTGATCCAAACTGATAGGATTAATGCACATATGTTGCCTCAAAGAGACTAATCGATGCCACTTAGAGACATTCATATGTTTAGGACTAATGCTGAAAATAGAGGAAAGCATCACTGTACCTCCTTTTCTAAATTTATTCCAAGCAAATTCAAGGATGTTAGGAGTTGGGTGAGTTACTATTTGAAAGGTGACTCGATAAAATTTAGTGTAAAATATTCTAAAAGTCCTAAAATTTTGTCTTCCAGGTGGAAATAATTTTTGAATTTAAGTTAAGCGCAACATTAACAGCATGTGCAAGGGTAAAGGTATGCTAAATTAGAAAAATCATTTCAGACTTTTTTAGAATCATCAACTGACAAACAATACCTTTTTAAAAAGGGAATTTCATGAAATTTTTGGGAAAATATTTTAAAATTTTTAAAAAATCATTTAATAAGCCAAAATAGTCCAAACAAAACGTAGGTCACTGATTTAAGAGGTTTTAGGTAGCATCGATTCAAAAAATTATAACTCTTTCATCTGGAATGAACCAAAGGAAAATGAGATATGTTAGAAAGGTAATTTGATGCCCTCTTAGGGAAAGTATTAGAAAATTATATAAAAACCATATAAGTTTCAAAAATGATTTTTCAAATCATGACTACTCTACTACCAAGGCTAAAAACAAGGGAGTTCTTGGTTTTTTCGAGTTTCTTAGGTTTAGACTTGAGCCATGGACATCGAAATGTCTTTGACAGTGGGGAAATAATAACATGGGCTTCATAGGTTCATGTCATAATCCCAAAGTGATTCGGGATGATGAAAAAACCCATTAACCATGTCACAAAGACTCTAGGCAAAGATTAAGGCACAAATAACTTGGACTAAGAAAGAAAGTACTTTTATTTTTGAAAATAAGAGTTTTAACTTCAAAGACCTTTGAATCCAAACATAAAGACTTGAGATTTCCCCAAGATTGGAAGGCCAATGAGATTAAAAAAACCTTAAGCCTATGTTAATCCTTATTTATTGAGGTTAACATGGTATTAACTTGTGAAAGTTTCTAGAAAATCAGATTTGGAAAGCAAACAGGCAAGCATCTTGATAAACATAATGTAAATTAAACATGGGATTCATTAAATGGGCATAGATAACATATTTCGATTTGGAAAAGTAGCATTTTGACATGATATTAGTAATACAGGTATAGGAAGATGACAATAGAGTGCATGGACATATTAGTTTCATGAATGACAACATGAGTTATGACATAGATATGTTGTGAACATGTTTAAACAAAGATGAACAACTAGCTAAAATTTCATGGCAGCATCAAAACATATTTTCAAGAAAAGCTAAGCATGTGATAATAAAGAAACCTGCTAGAAGGGTTAATAAAAGCATGAAAGATCCTAAGCTTAGAACATCTGAGGCCATAAAATGCCTAGGATTTTCTAGAAAAAAGGGTCATGGTTACAGCTATTTTTGGCTCAGCAAAGTGATAGAGATGATGAAAAACAAAAAATAAAAGAAAACAGTGAAGAAAATATACCAACAAGCCTTAAACCTTAGCCTTTCCTTTGAGTATCAGCTTTAAGCTTAGTTTCCCTATTTTTTTTTCTTTATATTTAGCTAGAAAAAAATGGTAGGAATGTGGTTTTTGGTTATAATATTGATAGAGAGGGGTTCTATAGATGAAAGTAATTGAAAATATAAGTGTTTGGAGCCTTTTTGGTAGGTGTTTAGAGAAGCTAAGAGAATGAAATTATTGGTTGAGGGGAAAAGGGCAATGGAACAATGTATTTGGGAATGTTCTTGTATCTCTTTGCTAAGCTAATGCAATCCTTTTATATGCATATGATCAGCCAAGTTTTGAAGGCCAAAAGCAAGGGCAATTTTGAATTTTCTGAATGACCATAGAGGGCAGCCCTCAGTACTTTACTTAGTTAGCCAAAATCTCAGTGGTCGACATTATTTAAGTAGTGGAACAGAGATATTGGTGATGTCTGCAGATGATAAAGAGGTGACTTTAACCTTAAACAAACCATTGAATCCATGAAAATGTCCTTTTTTCAAGCTATTTTGGGCCTTAAAATTTGTTAAAACCTAATTATAAGTCCAAAGTTAAGGCTTCACACGAATTTTGATGATTTTTTATGCTAGAAACATCTTTAAATTGGATTTTTAGATCAATGGTGCAAAGGTTAAAAAATAGCATGAACTAGGAAAAAATGCCTTATCGTATCAATACATTGCAAATTGTATTAGTAAATTAAGGCAAAAAACTAGAATGTATTGATACAATAAAGATTGTATCAATACATTCCTAGAATGTATTGATATAATTACTTATATATTGATACATCATGTATAAAAATTGAATTTTAACTACTACCAATCTTTGAATCGATACATTTGGCCAATGTATCAATACATGAAGCCAATGTATTGATACAAGCCCTATCTATATCGATACAACCTGTGAAATTTTGAATTTTGATGACATGGATACCTTGTATCAATACATCTAGGCCATGTATCAATACATTCATGCAAAATGTGAATTTTTCATACATTTGGGCCTCCAAACACCTTACCTTAGCTAGGAATGATGGATGACTAAACTGTGCTTGTCCGTATAAACTTCATGACACCTCAAATAGTTACGTTTGATGCCTTATTTTTATATTTTTCTTTAATATGATCCCTAGGCATCTCAAAGATTCCCAAAAAATTTTCTTTGATGCCTCCTAGTGATAGGGCACTCGATAATCATGCCCATTTTTATTTTTATTTTTATTTTTATTTTTTTAATTCTGTTACCTTTTGATTATGTCCTAGGTTACTAAAAATTGGTTTGAACAATATTGGTGTTTATACAATAATTAAAATAAAAAATCCATTGGTGTCGATTTTTAATTAGTCAAATTACATATTTTAAAATAAAAAAATACATATGATTATTAGTGAAAAACTACAACTCATACTACAAGTCACTAACTAGTATTGGCTTATACAAAGGCAAGGGTATTTTAGTAATGTGATGATTCTAGATTATTATATTCCTGGCAAACCAAACATATCCATTTTGATAAAAGGATACTTAACCAAACGGATGTATGTAAGATTAGTGGGAATGCAATATCATCATCTTGTAGAGGGTAATCTATTACTAAAGGTAATAAAACATATCTAAATCAAACCTCCCATAAAATATATATTACATTACCTTCAAGCACTCAATTTTCATGGAAAAATCTATAATGACCTAGAGGGTGGTTTCGTTAGGGGATACAATGTTGGTGTATACCTTTGAACTAATCAGATTGGGACATGGGATACATTGTTACAAAGTTTGTGTAAAATAGGTCTTCCTTGATGTTAGTGGCATGATTTACACTCATGGAAACACTAATTGGATGAAGCTCATGAAACACAATGGCCTAGCAAAGAATGTAATTGGTTATACAAATGAGATCTTTATAAGTAGTAGGTCTTAATCAACTAGTGTTGCTAGTTTAGATGTGCCATACTTGACCATATGACATTAGAGACGATGTTTAAGTGAAATAGCTATGATGCATTTAGGTAAAGAGTTACCAGCTGACTAATCTAGGGGTTGCATAAAGATACAATTTCTACATAAAGTTAACTACTCAATTAGTTCTTGTAGAGTTGCTCACGGTTATGTTAGGATGAAAGAGGGTCCAAGCTCATTTAAAAGATTCAATGTTGAACTTCACGTATTATAGTTGAGGTTATATTCATGTAAAAATAATGACAAATAGTCATTCTAGTTTATAAAACCTAACTAAATATTTATCATATGTATGTTATTAACATTAAATATGTTCCAAATTCATATAGGATATAACCACGTAAAAAGGCCTATGAATTTGTTACTATGCAGCATACTAGATGCTAACAAGTTGAATGGGCCAAACTCCATTATGGTCCTATAGTATTAGGATTGTTTTAGTACAAATCTAATGGAAAATCCAGGAAAAGTCCACTAGGACAAGGGTAGCTTGTCAAGTTTATAGAGATGACCTTGATCTAGCCACATGATGACTAATAAAACACCTAAACTCCTCAAGGAGAAAATGGTAATCAATGCCCTTGAAACAATTTAAAGCTTTATTGAATAGTTCAATGAAGATAATCACAGTGAGAGGTTTGGCATCCTTAAAGAATTATTCATAAGCAAGATGTCAAAATATAGCCTAAACAGGCCTTATCTAATAAGATGTTTTTCAAGACTTAAGCACATCAGATGTGTTAGAGACCATGATCCTACATTATCATGATAATTTTTTCATGAACAAAGACAAATGAAAAAGAAAAAAAAAACATGCCTTACTTTTGAAAGCTAGATTAATAAGAGTAAAGATTACAAGGAATACTTTGATATTATCAAAGTATATAGAAGTTTTGTAGATGAACATGTTTTAAGATTTGCTCACTTAACTGGGTATATGATACATAGATGTTAGCATTTAAATACGTGAGATAAATTGTAAGAACCAAATGTTAGGAGTAGTGAAGATGGACCATGAAAATGGCAATCTTATAGATATTGATTAGAGCTTGCCTTCTTAAAGTTTTTGAAACATTGGCAAATCATAGAATTTGTTCCATGTCACGGTCTCCCAATTCTCGAACATAAGTTACAATAGCATTAAGTAATAATGATGGGATAGCATGAAGGAGGAAACCTAGATGATACAGGTCAGGCTTGCCGATCCATCTAGGAAAGTTTATGAAATTATTATGATTTATAATTGAACATTTAGATGTTCAGTTTTTAGCAATTATACACTGAACATAAGGATATTATTTTGAAGTATGTTATGAACATATATCTTCTTTTATTGGCATATGGATACCACACTATTTTTGTATTTAATAAATCGTAGTAGATTTATTTTGCAAGCTTTGTCCATTATTCATATCAATTAAATAAGTTAAAGCCCAGATTAAATGGAATTCAAAAAGAGTTTTGAATTAGATTCCTTGCAAGAATCTTACACATGTAAGATTTAATAGGAGTAATCATACGATATTAAAAGTTAATATTCATGATTAATTGACAAATGATAGTTATGAATACTTGGATGTAATTTTGGAAAAAGTTCCAAACTAAAGCGATTGCATATTGAAATCCAAAAGCCATCAAATAAGTCATTTTTCTAAAGTTCCCAACATGGTTTTTTGGCTTACTAACTCTCAAGCTAATAAGTTGATTCCAATAGTTACTTATGGTAACTGAGCCATTTGAATGGAATCATAGTCCAATTAAGGTCCAAACAAGTTAATGACTTAATAATAAAGATTATCACTAATAAATTGGACATATACTCCACATAGAGTAATAAGATTTCTTCAAGTTCAAGTGGGAGATGTTGGTGTATGCCCTTGAACCAATCTAATTAGGACATGGGATACATAGTTAAATAATAACATACTTACTAAGTTCATGTAACATAGGTTTTCTTTCATGTTAGTGGCATGATTGACGCTCATGTAAATGATAATTGGATGAAGCCCATGTAACATAATTCTTTGCAAAGAATGTAATTAGTTATGCTAATGAGATCTTTATGCATCAAAACCATGTTTCTAAAAATGTTTTTGGTTATTGTGTTATCAAGATAGGGCATTGACAATGCACAAAGATCAATAAATGCTAAGCTTTCATGCATTTAATGCACACAACCCTTTGATCTCACTAGTTAAAGTATAAAGATACTTTAGGATAACATATGGGTGCTTATTTTATGGAAACAGGTTCTTTGAACATGGCCTAAATGATAACTCTATTTGGTATAGATCATTCAAGTGTCTATGGAATATCTTCTCAAATGCCAGTCGTGTATAATAGTTTTTTGACTCGTGATACCAAGTTATCTTACATGAGGAATGTTGTACTTTGATCCCATTATGAATGGGTGCACAAGTGGGTAGTTTTGGCTATAGAATGAATTATATGGTAGATGAATGAGTGATCTAAAGAGGATTCACGACTCTACGTCACATTGAAGACATATCTTGAATGTTCTTAGCTATGATTAATTAGAATAAAGTCTCTGGATAAAGCATAACGAATTATAAGGAATAATTCTTCGTAGATCCATGATCATGAAACATGAGTTGCAAGAACTAATATGAATAGAGGATTAGGTAGACACTACACCATGCTTATCCTCAATCTTGGATATTTGTTGAAGAGATAGTACTACACTGATAGGCTGGTTACTGAAAAGGTTTTATAAGGTTGCACTAACTTTTTGAGATTTACGTGGTCATGATACTAGATCTTGCTTTTACTATATAAACATGATTAACGAGATTATTTATGTTCATTGCCAATATGTTAGGAACCTAATGGGTGTCATATATTAAGGTGAACCTGTAAGATTAAATTTAAGATTTAATTGACTATAACTTAATTAAATAAAAGATTACTTGAATAGTTTAATTATTTAAGATAAAATTAGATTTATGAAATCTAGTTTTTCTATTATTTAATTAAGATATTAAAATAAGATTCTCTTATTGAGATAATGTCTATATTAGTACATGTTATATTAAAGTGGATAAACCTTGTACTAGTTGAAATAGAATTTCTACTAGACTAGGGATTTAATTATGATTCAAATTTTTCTATCACATATATTGACCTAAATCCCTTAAAATATTACTGTAATATTAATTATTTGATAATTAATGTTAAATAATATTAAAAATCAATTATAATAGTTTTAACTAGATTAAGGATTTTTACAGTGATAAAATCCATAAAGATGTTAATATACTAGCTAATTTGTGTTCTAAATTTATTTATTTAATTTTATAATTATACTTATTAAATATAATGGTTCTTTATTTGGATAAATAAGAAATTTAAATAATTAGTTTAAATTATAACCCTATATTACACCAAACTCAAGATTGTAGTCCAAGATTGTTAGTTTGATTCCTTTGGCCCAATTGGGAAAGGATTTTGGCCACAAATGGTTAGGAAGGGCTGACCATAAAATTTTATTTGAAACTAGGTTAGTTAAATTAAGACACTTAAAATAACGTGAAAGAGTTTCAATTGATTTAAGAGTTTTAATTAGGTTGAAACTTTTCCATCTTATGTCCAGCTAGAACTAAGATTAACCTAGCATATAAAGACCTGTTGGGATAGAAAAATCTACGAGATTTTTTCAAACTAATTGGGAGAGAAAATATTTTTAAGGGTTAGAAAATATTTTCCTAGGCTATCTCATTATTGTCACCACTTCTTTCCATTCTTGTTGCTAGTTTTTATGCCAACCATTGTTGGAATTGTTTTCAGTTCTTGATTGGTAAAAAACAATAAAGATTATCTTTTGGTTAAGGGCTAACAACCCTTCTAGATAGCGCTAGAGGACCACCAAGCCTTAAGAAGGTTTCAACTGCTAGCTATGTGGACAACCATTAGAGGTAGGACACATTAGTTGCTTTTGGTCTTAAAGAACTCTTCAGAAAGACATTGCCGTAATCTTAAAGATTCTTTAGGTTGTTTTTGTTTTAGATTTTGATATCTAAAATTGAGGTAACCTTCTAACATATAAATTTTTTAATCTTGTAGTAAAAATTTAAACTTTACTATATTTAAGTCCCTTCATAAAGATCTATAGGAAAGTCTAGTTATTTCTCTGTTTACTACTTCCTCTGCTCTTTTCTTTATATTTTGTTGATTTGCAAAATCCAATATATATTTGAGGTCAGACTTTATGGGATACAAGATTCCTTCAAGTGGTATTCAAGCCAATAGGTTGTGGATTATCTATAGTAAATATAGGTTAGTTCATGGTAATTGACATTCAAATGTCACGTTTGTAGATCTATGAAGTTTTGAGCCGTAGAACCTTGTAAAATCTTTTTTTTAATTTTATTAATATTGATGAAAGTTGGAGATATGTACACCATGATCTACGATTTCACTAGGATTGTTTTCTAATGGTTTCTATATTGCAAAATTGATTGTTATGATTGGATTTGTCTTATAAAACTTGTAAAATTCAATTTTGATTTATTTAAGCACATGTAAAACAAAAAAAATGCAATCTTGAATTCTCTTAGTGATATTGTATGGTATGATGTTGTGGGCTAATTTTGGATGTGTTCTTGTACCTAATGCACCTTGAAATCTTCATGGAAAAGAAGATAGGCTTGTTACATTTGAGGACAGCAAGTTAATTAAAGAATATTTGATTCATGAATGAATCTTATTTGCTATAAGTCTAGGCATGTAGATGCTGCATCCATGGAAGGTGTTCCATGAGAGTTGCAATCTACATAGCAACTTATTTCCATTGAATGTGTTACTTTGGTTCAAACTATGACAACATCTTAAATGAATTTTCAGCATCTAAAATCAATATATAAACATCATCCAAAGGTATGGAAATTTTGTTGCAATACTAGGGCTTTGTGACAAGGTAATGCCACCTCTTGGGTTTGATTGAAACATGCGATTAGGGCAAACTTGTTGCCATCATGGATGCAACCTTAAATCAGTTCTTGGTAGCAGCTAATATGTTTTTCTAGAACTTGAAATAGCCCTAAAACATCATTTTAAAAAGACAGTTAAAGGTTATTGGCATGACCAAAATGATTGCCAAAACTGAAGCACTTTCTCTTAAAACTAGTTTTCTAGTTAGAGTGACTTTTTTAAAATTAAAGAACTAGACTCCCTAAATTATTGAATGAGTTTAACTTGATTAGGTAAAGTGTTATCTAATAGAACTTGGTTCCTAAAAGTTAGGAAATTAAAAGAGTTTTAATTCAACTAGGATTCTTTAAACGAGCATATTTTGAAAGAATAAAGAGTTGGAAACTTGTTTTCTTAAATTGTTTCATTAAATAGGTTACTATAATCTTAATTCTTTAAATATGTTGATTTTGGGAACCTAATTTAGGCATGCAATTAAAAGTATTTGTCCTTAATAAGACAAATCACCTAATAGTTAAGTACATGTTCAGATTAAGACTAGTTTCCTAAAAGTTAGGAATAATATGAAATGTATTTAATCACTATAGCCGATTTTATAGATGATTTGTTGAATGTTATAACTTTATTTAGGTATACATTGCATACATGTGATTACTATGTGACATTAGCTATACATCGTTATTATGTGGTAGTTATTAGAGCATAAAGGGTGGTTGTAGACTTAAACCTTAGTATGAGTAGGTTGTGGTTGGTTCATTTTATTTGTTTTCATATTTATTTTATAAGTAGGGTCTGTGAACCTTGCCTTATCTTTTTATTATCCAGGATTGTAAAATTCTCTTCTCACCTTACTCTTTTTGAACGTAATTTAAGGTTTCTTCAAATTTATGTAATTGTTACCTAGTTAGAGATTTAAGATTAGGATTGAAGTAGAGAATTTATAAATTTTGAGATGCAAAGAAAATGGCTTCAAGATAAAGTCCATGGAGGTTACCATGAAGACTTATGTGATATGTGATTGGTATCCCTCGAAAATTAACCACCTGGTTTCCTACAAGCTCAAGAAAACTAGTTTAGATAAAAGTCCATAAACATCTTAGTAGATTGCACATGATAGATTTATTTTATCTTGATATATATGATATGTATGCACTTAAAATAAAATGCCAATTCCATGTGATTAAAAAAGGATTAATGAGACCTAAATAATTGATAAAGAAATCCCTTGTAAAATATTGAGTCCATACCTATGCATGATTAAACAACTTCCATTATTCATAACAACATACCCGAGTTTCGACTGAGTGTCACTTTTGAAATGCTCAAGGTCATACCATAAATTTTATTTTAAACTAGGTTGGTTAAATTAAAACACGTAAAACAAGGTGAAAGAGCTTTACTTGATTTAGGAGTTTTGATTAGGTTAAAACTAGTATATAAAAACTTGTTAGGATAGAAAAATATAAGGGATTCTTTTTTTACCTAGTTGAGAGAGAAAATATTTTTAAGGTTACAAAATAATTTTTTGGGTTATCTCATTGTTGTTGCCACCTCCTTCCATTCTTGTTGTTGGTTTTTATGCCAACCATACTTGGGAATTGTTCTTGGTTGTTAAACGATAAAAACAAAAAGGGTTTCTTTTTATTAAGGGCTAACAACCCTTTTAGCTAGCACTAAAGAACCACCAGCCTAAAAAAGGTTTCAATAGCTATTTGTGTAGACAATCATTAAAGATAGGACATGTATGCTACTTTTGGTCTTAAAGAACTCTTTAGGAAGCCAATATACAATCTTTAAGATTCTTGGGTTGTTTTTGTTTTAGATTTTGTCATTCAAAATCATGATGACTTTTTAACATATGGATGTTTGAATCTCGTAAGAAAATTTAAAATCTACTATATATAAGCCCTTTCTTAAAGATCTTTAGGAAAGTCCAACTATTTTTCTGTTTACTACTTCTGCTACTTTTATATTTATATTTTGTTGATTTTTGAAATCCAAGATATGCATAAGGTTAGATTTTATGGGATATGAGATCCTTCCATATGAGATTACCAAAAGTAATAGGATTCCCCTTAAAAGATGATGAAATCACATTCCTCTTAATCTTACATGCATGCATTTGTTGACCTTTCTCTCATTGAAGATTAACATATTTGGTTGGCTAGGAATATAACATTTTGGTCATCACATTATTAAAATACCCATGCCTTTATATAAGCCAATGCTAGGTATGAATTACAATTTGAGTTGTAATTCCTTTTACTAATAACATATACTTTTATTTGATAATATGCAATTTGATTAACTTAAAATCCATATTGGTGAGCTAAATTTTCTTCCATACCTTATTTTTGTTAAGCATGTTCAAAGATACATTGTAAGTATTGCATTATAAGGAAATTAAATTGTACATCTATTGTGATACATGTATTTTGCTTGCTTTTTCGTGTTATTAACTATGAGACAAATGCATACATAAAAGAACGAAATAAAAACCATGTGCTTAATATTAAGAAAATAAAAATATGGTGTTTTTGCATAAAACTAAAATAAAATAGTATTATATGATAACTGGAACAAAAAGAATTTGAATACGAAGAGCAAATGTATAACGTAATCATTTGGAACAAACAGATGAATACATGCTGTATATTGTTGGCTCCTATTATGGCAAGTATGATGTTAATTTTGAATGCAACAATAGATATTGAATCAGAAGAAATATCCTTATTGATTGTTTAAGGCGAGTTTGCTATTCTTCTAGAAAAGAGATGGTATTGATAGAGATAAGTTTACTGAACCCCTTCAAAAATTAAAAAAAAATAAGTCAAGTGTTATTTTTTTGTGACTATAAAAAATTAATCTTTAATAATTTACATCTATCTATTCTCTTAAAAAAGTTAAAAATTAAACAATAAAATTTATAATTACAAGTTTTTTAGAAGAATATTTCATTTAAGAAGTAAGAAAATCAAGTATAAATAAATTTTTAAGTAAAATTATTTTAATTATTATAATTAATTATATTTAGATAAGGGCTATAATTTTATTTAATTTTAAAGATAAAACAATCTAAAAACTAAGAATGAGGGTAAAAGTTGCATAATTTTCACATTACGAAGGTAATTTTATATAACCTCAAAAAAAGTAGTAATAATATTATCTCCTATATTACCAAATCTTGCTATTGGAGGTATTAACACATTATTGGGATTCAGGAATATTTTGAAATAAACATTGTAATGTCATGACAAAATCTTATATTGCCTTAGGTCATGTAATATGATCTCAACCAAACACCTTGTTAAGGATATGTTTTAACATGAAAGTGCTACATGACCTTAAAGGACTTGTTTCATTAGAAAATTCTAAAATAACCTTAAGTGATATGTTTTTACCTAAAATGACCTAAAGGACTCTAAAATGTATGTTTATGCATGGAATGACTAAATAGCTCCAACATGTTTTGACCAAACAAAGAAAAATGCCTAAATGCATGTTTTCAATTGAAAAAATTATTAAAAGTTCCTATAGATTCTACCAACACATGAAAGGTCATCAAGTGGTTTGATAGACATTTTTATTATTTTTGGAACAAATATAAATTAGAGAAAACTTGTTGACTTTGCTTGTGAACCAATGAAATTAAGGAAAATGCCATATAAGCATTGATAGACTTTTTTAACTTTTGGGACTAATATATGACCTTTTTTTAAAAACCAATGCGAGTCTTTTGGCCCTAAAGAAAACCTATGAAAATGAAAAGAAAAAACCAACTAATTAGAATGCTAGAAATGCAAAAAAAAAAAAAAAACTTAGAGAGAAAATAAGGGAAGGATTCGGTCAAGGGTTCTTAACCCTTTGTTGAAACTTAAAGGCTATTCTTGGAGACTTATATAATCTTTTTATTCAACAAGAAAAGAGAAAAAAAGAAAAAAAAAGAAAAAAAGAGAAAAAAGAGAAAAAAATAATTTATTCTTTTTAAGATAGTTTATATCTTTTGTTTTTATGTTTTCATTATGTTTCTTAATTATGGTAGGATAGCTTTGTTATGTTGACATTTAGTTTCTTTGAAAAGTTTTCCTTTTTAACCAAAAAGCTTTTTTCCCTAAAAAATAAAAAAAATTCCTATTTCTAAACTATTTTATTTTTATTAACCTTTGTTGTTGGCTTTTATAGTGTTACTTTTATTCTTGTTTCATGGCTTTATGAACTTGGTGATCTTACTTTAAAGTTTAAGTAATGGTTTGAGCAAAGTTCTATGATTTTTAGTGGCTAACCTTAAGCCAAGCCTTATTTTTGTTGCTTGAATATTTAAAAATGGGCAACAGTTGGGATTAACTAATAGTCTATAGCTCTAAAGCTAGATATGATAAAATCTTCAAGGTTAGATAAGGGGTTTTAGGATTAAATATGCCAACTTTGCCATTTTTTTTGGAAAAAAATTAAAGCATTTAGTGGTTTATAAGCTAAGCTGGGTTAGTTTTGGCTAAGTGATTTTTCAAAGGTAGTTTAGTCATTTGGTTGAACTTTAGGGCATTATGTTATTTTTATCACATTTGTGCACATTTAGGTGATTTTATGTAAAAAGTACCTTTTAAGGGTATTTTGGTCATTTTATAACTATCTAGGGCAATTAGGCCATTTAGTTCAAAAAATTCCCTTTAAAAGCACTTAGGTTATTTCTCTAACTTTTAGAGGCATTCAAGATATTTTAGGTAAAAGTACCTTTTACTGGTATTTTGGTTGTTTCTATCACTTTTAAGGGCATTTAGGCCATGTTTGATCAAAAATTCCTTTTAAAGGCATTATGGATATTTTAGTCATTTTAGTCAGAAAATAACCTTTTATGGGTATTTTGTTATTTTCAGAATAAAATACTCTTTAACAGTATTTTGGTTATTTTATGCATAAAAATATTCTTTAGGGTATTATGGTTGTTTTAGGCATAAAAGTATCTCATGGTTATTTTGGTCATATTAGACATGAAAGTACTTTTTAAGGGGTAATTTGATCATTATAAGCATCAAATACCCTTTAGCTGTGTTTTGGTGATCTTAGAAATTAAAATACTTATACTTTTGGTCATTTTAAACATAAAATACCCCTTAGGATATTTTAGTCATTTTAGGCATAAAGTACCTTTTTAATGTGTTTGTTCAATTTACATTGGAAAATACTTTTAGAGGTGAGCAAGCCATTGTTAGTCAAATTGTTTAAAGGCATTTTGCTAATTTTGAGTTGAAATTAGTCTTTTAGAAAAATTATGATTTTATATGTACATGATAGAAGTCTTGATTTAAGAGTTTTTATCTTTTAAGACATAGTTGCTAACTTTGTGGTCATGGTAACTTAAAGGTATCAGATATCACTCCAATGATATTCAAATACCCTTGTTCAAAGTTAAATCACCTAGACTTAAAAAAGAAAAAAAAGAATGCACTCTGCCAGGGTTTAGTTGAATGAAGTTTTTTCCTTGGGGAATATGGTTTCCACATGGTTGGCGAAAGCTTTAGCTATCGACAAATCATCTTTCAAAGTTTTATGGATGAAAATAAGAAGGGAAATAGGGCACATGAAAATAGGGTTGGGGATGTAAGAAAGAAAAGACACATTGTAAATGTAGACTTCTTATAGGGTTTCTCTAAAAAAGTTTTAATGCTATCAAAAAGGTTTTGGAAGTCAGGGATGATGAAACTATATCACTTTTTATTGATAACCTTTATCAAAGAGTCTAGTTTCAACCTTTAATGGATTATGTTAATTAAGTTGTTAGAGTGCATGATCTATTTTTATCATGGAAGCGATGGCCTAGTAAAATAGATATCTTTAGATTTGTTAGAGTTGTAAGTGCTAACGCTAGATGGTTGATCCTTAGGTTTGATGGGAACAACATACTTAGAAGAAAAATATTGATTTCAAAAGCCAAGTTAGACTAGATCATAAGAAAAAACTCATGAATATGCTATTGGTGAGCATCAGAGGTATAGGGCTTCGAGGAAAAGGTTACCATTGTATTGCTATTAAAGATGGATGATCATATGCACAAGTGTAAAGCAATCAACCAAGGATGATTGTCAAAGATTCCAAGAATGTCTTAGATTTATGTAGGTTAGTTATGTTATGGTGATGATCCAATGAAGAGGTAGAGACGAGGAAGAAGATGTCTGATATGGAAGTTCAAGAAGACTTAAAAGGCCATGGCATTAACTTAGGTTGTACAAGTGAAATGAGGGAGAAGGCATTAGAGATAGAAGTTAGTGCAAATCTTATTCCTTCTAAGCCTATCATAATAGCATTACAATTAAGTGGTATTCTAAATATGAAGACTAGATTCATTCATCTATTTTATGAAAGAGTTCCCTAATCTTTATATCCTTCGAGGTTTCTTTGCTAATCAAGGTTTCTTAGGGTGCAGCGATGCCATAGTTGATCATAAAATTGTCTTCTTGTCACTAGACAATGAAGATGATTGCAATCTTTTTATTTCACGAGCACTAAAATAGAGTAGCAATTGGAGAAATGCAAAATGGTTTATCCACATGTTAACGTGTTCTAATGCTATTTTGGAACTTGGAATTCTTCGTTCTTTGGCTACTCAGTGGGGAACTTGTGTGGTGTAGGCAAGGCAACTCTACCTTAATGTTGGTTTGATATTACCTAATTTCTTATTTCTATTGAAGAATTGTTTTCTCTTAATGGTTACAGTCCAGTTTCTTATGTCGTAAATGGAAAGGAATTGTTAATTTTTTTCTCGCAAGAGCTGTTTGTATCATTACAATTCCATAAGTTTTCTTAATTTTTTGGGGAGGGTGAAGGCCATTATGGGAGAGGAGGATATAACATTTGGTGATGAGAATGTATTAAGCATGAACATTGTCAATCATTTAAGCTAAATGATAAAATTGGTGAGATCAATTAGGAGTGTGGAGATGACATCGATAGAGAGAGCATTGACATTAACGTCATTGCTAGCTATAATAGCTTTGAATTAATCTCGATTTTGATATAACCAAAACTTAAGTTTAATTAGCATGTAATTAAATATTTTCAACTTAGTATTTTCCCTTAAACTATTTTGAAAATACCTTGAAAAATACTTGAATGTGTTTTAGGCCAGGATATGAATCCTGACCAGCCAGACTTGAAAGGCAAGTATACCCCTTGTTCCTGTTTATGTCTATATATCATTATTTTTTATTTTTAGGGGCCATACCATTATTATTTTTTCTTACTTTTGAGGAAAAAGTGGTTAAGATGAATAGCTCACTCGACTTAACCTTAAATAGTTGTTATGACATTACTAATTATTTTGGGGTCTCCACCAATCTATTTTGGTTAGGTGAGATTAGTCACCTAATAAAGCTCATATTTTGAGGGTTATGAAACCATAGAAAACAAATTTTAAGTCTACACCAGTACCAAAGATCATGTGAAATGGTTTAAGAGTCGGTTACAATCATGAGTAAGGAAAGATCCTTCTTATAATGCCCGAAAATTAGTGCTTTATTAATTATGGGTTAAAATTTGATTTTTATTTGGTTTCAATATTTGGTACTTCCCATATATCAAAATAAAACTTTATGAAACAAATTTAGTTTCATTCATGAAAATTGGGTTTTCAATATTTTTAAAATCAAAATATCTTTCATACCCGATCGAAGAACATGAGGAACAAGAAAAGTTTTATCATTACCTCTTTTGTACTGCATAGGAAAGCCGGAGGAATATGAATGGTTTTCAAAAATCAAAATATCTTTCACACCTTATCGGAGGTCGTGAGGAATATAAAAGATTTTATTTTTACTAAAATTCATGAAAAACTTGATTTTTCTTTTTTTAAGTGGTTATACCTTTGTTTAAAATAATTGATAAGGTGACTTTCATATGCTAGCAAGCACAACAATGGATAATTTCACTCTAGTATATCACCTTGATATTTGAAAATTTTCATATCCTAAAACTTAAACTTGGTCTAAATGACTAAAATGTCTTAAAGGGCACCTTCGACATGATAGTATCCTGATAACCCTAAGGGACTATATTCTAAGGTAAATTACTAAATGTCCCTAAGGTATACTTTCAATGTGAAAGTATCCTAGTAACCTAAAGGACTTGATAACTTCATAAATGTGCAAACATGTTCCTAATCCACCTTCGACATGGAAGTATCCCAATGGTCACATAGGACTTAGTTCTAATGCATATAATTAATATGTCCCTAAGGTCTACCTTCGATGTTAAAATATCTTGGTACCCTAATGGAATTGATAAATTCATGAAAAGAAAAACCCATCCCTCTTATATACCTTCGACATGGAAGTATCTTGGTGATCATAAAGGACTCAGTTTTAATATATTACTAAATTGTTTCTAACATCTACTTTTGATGTTATAGTATTTCAATAATCCTAAAAGACACAATAACTTCATGAAAAGATGAACTTATCCCTATTATGCATCTTCGACATAGAAGCATCTCGATAATCATAAAGGACTCGTCTAAGATAAATTACTAAAATGCCTTTAAGGTATACCATTGACATATAAGTATCTCGGTGCCCTAAAAGACTTGAAAATGATATGAAATGACAATATATCCTCAATGGGTAACTTGAGCATCAAGGTAACCTCAAATGCAAAAATTACAACTAAGTTCTTAAGTTTTTCAAAATTACATTGTAGCCCTAAAATGGCTAAAAATGCTGGAAATATTTCTAAATGATCAAAATACCTTAAATGGATAATTTGATGTAAAAAAACCTTTTTGACCTTAAAATACAAGATTTTTCCTAATGGACTCCAAACTTTTCTAATTTTACAACATGATCCCTCAATAAAACAAAATACAGAATCAAACATCAAACACATCAAAATTAACATGCAAAACACACTGAATATAACCAAAAGCATTTGGCTAAACACCCTTGTCCTCGGAATAATTTTTTTCACATTTGTAAACAAATCCCTAAAGTTTTTAAAATTACAAAATGGTCCTTAAAAGGTTTAAAATGCATGATATGAATCCAAACATGTTACAAATACATGAAAAACACTCCTAAAGGTCTACAAGTGATTTGGGCAAGCATGGATGACCTTAAAATTTTCTTTTATTTCTTGTAATTTGGTCTTTATGTTTTCTACAATTAGTAAATAGGCTAAAAATTCAAAAACATCACCAAATCACTTTTTAGGCCCCTGCAATTTCAAACATTATAAAGTAATCCAAAACATCATAAAATCAAGCATTAAAATTTCATCAAGCGCCATTATCATATTTGGCCAACCCATGTAACCACCAAAATATTTGTTTCATCACATAATTTCATGAATATTAATATAAATACATGTCCTAGTTTCTACCAAGCTTAAATATGCATGAAATCATGATTAATCAATAAACATATCAACATATATCAACATGAAAATGCAAAGGAAAATAGCACAAACATAAATGAAAATAATGTCATTTCTACCAACAAACATAAATTATCTTGATGAAAATCAACTTATTACTAATAAAAATCAAATATAACAATAAAATCAAGAAACTTTGCTCATAGCTTTCATACTTGGCTTTTCAACATGAATCAAATCCATGAGCACAAGTAATCACCAAGCTGACTAACAAAATATGCATGAAACCAACAAAAATGAAGTGTTTCCTAAGTGAAAATACCATAAAGGCTCGAAAAACTTAAAAATGTCTATATTTTTATTGTTTGATGTCTATGGAAGCATTAGGCTTCTAAATGAAAGTATTCTACCCCTATTTAAAAGAAATGGATTCGGCCAAGAGTCCTTGATTTTTTTCTTTTTTTTTTTCTTTTTATTACTTTGTAGATTATTTTTACTTATTTTATAAGGTTAAATTAATGTATTTTGTCATTTTGTATGAGCCATCTTGTATGACTTATCCTCTAGAAACATGGCATTTATACTGATAAGAAAAAAAAACTTATTTGGATAAAAACAACTTAAATAGATTAAATTGTAATAAATTAAAAATTACTTATTCAAGAAATAAAATTTTACATAAATTCAATTAAAAATTTAGTCAAAATAGGGCTCCTAGGCTTGTTAGAAAACAAAAATGGGTTCATTGTTCTTCTTGGAAAGTTTATGGGCTTTAAAGTCGATTAAATGGAACAAATACATTTTAGTCCATTAAAAAAAAATTAATAAAGTTTTCATATAAAAATTGAAAAAGAAAATTTTGAGAAATTTTATGTGCAAGAAAAAGCAGTTAAAAATTTTAAACTTATAAAATTTTATGTGAAAAATCCTTACAAAAGAAAATTGATCTTTAATAAAAATAAATTGGAATTTCAAAAAATTATATCCAAGCTATTTAATTGAAATATATGAAAACATTTAAAATTCTTATCTGAAAAATTTTACAGATAAGAAAAAGTTCATATACAGGAACTGAGAAAATTTCAAAAATACATTCAAATTTATAAAAATGAATTAAATTTAACACATTACTCAAAATATTAATATATAATATAATAAAGATAAAAACCTAAAATCCAAAACAAATTTTATTGAAAAATTTCATGATGGTACCATGAAAATTTTAATTTTAATAAATAAATTTGATAACTTGACACATCATGGTATAAAATGGCAATACGTATTTTTTTAATATTTTTTTATTTTTTGGGATGGTATTGGCATATATACTACATGAATGCCTATTAAAATATATGATGATCAATTCTCAAAATTACAAGAAAAAATGTCCAAAAATCCCTAAAAATAAAAAATTTGACCATAACATCATATGCAAAAATGAATTTCAAAATTTTAAAAGAATAAATTTAAAAGCTAATTTTTTGCCTTAATATTCTTTTTTTATCTGAGATTTGTTCTCTACAAGCGGTTATTTAGATATGATCAAATTGGTTTTGAAAATGCCTAGTCCATTTGAGAACTCAACCCCTATTAGGATGATTACCTAAATATTAGTCTTGGATATTTTAGGATTTAAGGAAAGGGCTCTGACGGAATTAGGTGTCTACAACTGCTTCTTTTTGGCCATGGCTAAAAATCAAGACTAGGGCAAAGACTAAATAGATACAATTTTGTTTAGCCATGATAAGCTTCTTTTTTTGTATGATATTACATATATATGGCCAACTGCATTTGTTTTTCTCTACCTAACCAACTACATTGGGCTTTTACAATTTATTATCAATTTTGCTTGGTCCAAGGCCGTTATTTACTTTGGGCTTTCAAATTTTAGTGCCAATTTTGAGTAAGCTGAGGCTATTATCTACTCTTGGGCTTTTAAATTTTGGTGCTAATTTTGACAAGGGTGAAACCATTAACTACCTTTAGGCTTTTTAAATTTTACTACTAATTTTGACTAAACCAAGGCCACTATTCTTAGGCTTTTTCTTTCTATATGGATAAACTTCGTTGGTTTACTGCAAATGAAAATAACCTAGAAAAACTTCATCGATCATTTGCTTAATTGGATGAAATTGACTTCAAGCTTACTTCCACATGATTGAATGAAGAAACCATTTAATTCCACCAGTTTTTAACCTAACCAAGTGAAATTAGCAATGAAAAACTCCACTAATCTTTTTGCTTAATTGTATGAAGTTAACTTGAATCCTACTTCACATATATTTCGTATGATTGGATGAAGAGGACATTTGATTGAACTAGTTTTTAACCTGACCAAGTAAAATTGATAAAGAAAAACTCTGCCGATCTTTTTGCCTAATCTGATGAAGTTGAATTGAATCCTATTTCACTTATATTCCACTTGATCAAATAAAGAAGCCATTTAATTCCACCAGCTTTTAACCAAACTAAGTGAAACTAGCGAAGAAAAACTTTGCCACTCTTTCTACTTAATTGGATGAAGTTGACTTGAATCTTTTTCACTTACATTTCACATGATTACATGAATAGGACTTTTGATTCCATGGGCTTTTAACCTAACCAAGTGAAAATGACAAAGATAAGCTTTGTCAATCTTTCTATATAATTGGATAAAGTTAACTTGAAGCTTATTTCTTGTACATTCCACATGATTGAATGTAAAGGCCATAGAAATTAAATATTGTAAGGGTTAATCTTCTTATATGTTGGTAAGGCCTTATCAATCTAAGCCTCATTGTTGCCAGTTTCTTTTTTTCTCAATCTGTTGGCAATGCCTCATCAATTTGAGCTTTGTTGTTGCTAATTTTTTTCTTAATTGCTTGCTGTCAAAGGTTAAAGCGCGATTTGATGTTTACCCCTCGAAATCTTTCTTTATAATTTTCACTTTAAACCTAAGAATCCTTATATTTTTCTTAGCTAGTCATAAGATACTGAATTAGTGTTTATCAATTCAAAGATACAACTTTATGCAGTTGAATAAGAGTAAAAATTTTGTTTGCTTAAGGCATATTCAAATACTCTGATTAAAATCATGAGAGATATCAAAGTTTATCTAAATTTCACAATTTATGGAATAAGATCATCATTTCATTCTAATTTGGGAAAAGATTTACTTGATTAAAATAAATGAAAATTTTAGAATGATTTTGACCACAAAGTTTCGAATATCAAGGATAACAACTATGCTATTTCATCTTTTAAAGCTTTTTTGTGATAGATGATCACTATTTGAAACATCTTTGAATGAAATAAGGAAAAAAATTTAAGGGCATAAATGTGTGGTGCTACTAAAATTTGATTCAAAGAAATTGGTGAGGTTCATCAAGACCAAGTTCAGGTGAATGTTCTTTTTTGGAATTCCTTGAAAGGCAATAATTAAATTATAACATCCTTTTAATCTTTAAATGCAGTAGCTCAACGAGTGTTAAACTAACGCTAGTAAACACCAAGTCTCACAGGGTTAATTTAGAATGCCTTTAGTATGCATTAATTTCTAAGGTAAGGCTCTAAATGGTTATCTTGAAAGGAATGAATACTTAGGCATTTATCTCAACCTTTTGCTAATGTCATGAAATTTCTAGAGGTTTGGGATCATTTCTAAATTAACAATGAAGAGTTCATTTCCTGTGATGGCTACCTTCGTTGATTTAAGGGCAATTCCAAAGACTCTAAGTTTGTTCTAGACTGCTATTTTTAGGTTCTCACACTAAAACTTTATTCGTTTATCTTTTTTTCTCATTTTCTTAATTGATTGCCCTATCATATTCTTGAGGACTCAAAAATTATCCAAAAGGATGAATTTTAAAGAGCTTTCTATGAATGTTATATAAGTCAAATAGCTATGCTTGAACAAAATGGACTTTGTAGGCCCGTAACGTAGGCCATAATTCATGGTTTAGAAAAAAAGGGATAGATAGGCCCAAATCAAGTATTTAACGGTAATAAAATCAAGGATCATTATTGCCATGCACCTCTTTTTCTTTTTCTCTCTAAACAATCCAAAGTAGGTACATTCGATTGAAAAGATATATATATTGGTGTGGTTGAGCCTTTAAGTTATCCCTTGGTTAGGATTTGGGTTAGGCATGATAATATAGAAGGGAGCAAACCTATCGGATGAATCACTCATCTAGCTAATCGTAAAAATTTATCATAAAATAACCATAAATTTAGAGTCACCATCAACCATTTTGAGCTAGGCATGATTGGATGCCTACTGAAAACAATATCCTGAGATATAAAACTTAAGACATTAATTTTAAAGTCTACAAGGTCCAAGGATTCATTGGTTGGGTTCAGGAGTTGGTTACGTGTGGGAAAGGTTTAGCACACCCATGATGCCCAAAAGCGGTACCCATTAAGTATATTTCACTTCGGTTTTGGCTTAATCTATTTCATTTGTTATTAATTAGATATAATCCCCTTTAATGTATGATCTTTTATGTCAATTGTAAATCTAGGTCTTAATATAAAATTTTACATCATCTATGCGCCGCGGAGGTATGAGAAGCATATGGATTTTTTTGAATAATAATTTTTGGATTAAATTTTGAAAATTCATATATTTGATTTCAACACGAAGAGATACCGACACGATACATTACTTTATAAAATTTTTTTTGAAAACTACATTTAAATATGAATGCATGATCATCACTATAAAAAGAAAATGCGTTAGTAAGATGAAAATGAATATAATAATTTCACAAACAAACAATCACAAAGAAAAGGGCATAAAAAAAAAGATGATCTGGATGTATCTTGTAACTATATTTGATTATTGAAGAATAACCAAGCTGACAATTTAGAGATGTCATTGATTATTGTTCAGGACTTGTTGCCGACGATCAACTTTCTTTTACATGCTTATAAGAGAAAAGTAATTCGAAACCTAATTGACGGTAGATATTTCCTTATTTGTGGCATTGATGCGTTCACCCCACTTCTCATAGAACTTCATTTCAAATTGATCCATCATCTTTTGGACCATTTTGAGGAAAAATGGATAGTGCTAAAAAGAATGCTCTTGATTGCATTTACAGTAAATGGTTCAGTGGTTTTTGTACTCTATTTTTTAACTTCTGACACCATTCCATTTTTCATAAAGGTTTATCAGACCTTGCTTATTGGGGTTTTAACTTATTTGATGCCTTTTTGACCTAATATCTTGACCCATCGATCACTGCATTCATTCTTGGCTCTACATGGTTAGGAAGTGGATTGACTCTAATGTTAGGTTTAGGCCTTTGTTCAACCTTAATCATAATCTTTCCTAGCAGATCTTGTATCTTTCTCCTAAATGAGGCACAATTCTAAATAGAGTGGCCTTGTACCCCAGCATGGTACTTATAATAGGCATTTTTATCATGCCATTTAGGGTACAAAGGTGATCTTGGGTTTATGAATATTAGGCCACTAGCTGACTAGCAAAGAGACGACAGTAAATTTCTTTATAGGAGTAAAGAAGTGGCTCAAAGTGTTCCCTCTCTTTGGGTGCTTGTTGATTATTTAGAGCTCTTGGATTGTTTATATTATAAGATTTTATGCTCTAGGCTATATTTTGAATAGGATTCAGTGCAAAGCTCATTGTCAAAATGATCTCAACAAAATAGACCAGTTATGGCATCGATGAGTGAGGGTTAAAAGCTGGGTTCAACATGTTTGAGAAATACATACCTTACGCTAGATGTGAATTTTGATTAAACCTGGCATGACTTTCGTTAATAGCATTCACCTCCTTCTTCTTACCTTTAGTTGTTGATTTCTTGATTGACTTGAATGATTCTCCAATGATATTTTGCCACTTTTGATAGCATTATCTATCATTTCACCCAATTAACCATATGTGTAAAATTTTTCATGGCGTTTCCCACCAATCTTTTGTAGTAAGGAGCTCACAAAATGCTAATAAACACGACTGTTTTCTCTTTCTTAGTCAAAAGAGGGTAAACTTAAGCTATTTCCTTTCTTCATCTTTGAGCATATTACCTGAAGCACTCAAAGGCTTTCTTTTCTTTGTTCATAAGGGAGAGATGATCTATAGTCCAATCAAACGCATGCTTAAATTGATCAAGAAATGCACAAGCTAAATCTACCTATGTCTAAATTCTTATAGGATCAAGCCTTAAACATCAATGGATAGCTACCCAGTTAAATTAACTTAAAAGCAATGAATCAGTAGCTTTTCATTCTTTTCATATGCTGCCATCTTATGATAGAACATTGAATATGTGCCATGGGGTCTGAAGTCCCATTATACTTTTAAAGAACCAAAACTTTGAATTTAAGTGGGATGACAAGATTGAAAACTAGCCCCAAGGGTTTTTATGTCCATAATCCTAAATATCTCACTTCCTTAGACAACTCAAAGATAATTTTCCAATGATTGATGCTTGTTTAAGTCTTTATCTTCATTATTTTCCAAGGACCTTTTGCTTTTATTTTGTTTCGCTTGCTTATTAAGAGTTAGGACAATAGGCCATACTGGTGAAAAGCCCTTATCCTAAAACTCTTGAACCAAATGGTATGCTACTACAGGGTTAGTGTAAATGAACGGTTGAGTAGATAGGATATTTGCTATCGTAGGATATTGTCTATACAATGCTTTTTCCTCAACGTTGGTGGCTTCAGTACCACCATTCAAGTTGCTTATGGGATTGGTTGGTTCTTTTCCCCTATCGACAATGCTTATTTACCCTTTTTTTCCTTCAAAGCCTTAGATAATAGCTTAGTTAATTCTACAATCTAAGTTTGAAGCTTTTCATTCTTATAAAGTGACTACTCTTGGATTCCCTATATGTAAGTTTGAGTCGCTCAATGTAAGCTTGGTGATCATTCTCCATTGCTTTCCAACAATTATGAGTGTTATACCAATGACAAACTATAAATTTTATGTTTTAAATCACTTTCACTTTTGATTGTTATCAGATTAGACTCTTATTATATGCATAATCATGTTCGATGAGATGAAGATAAGTATGTAATTAGATGACAATTAGCATGAATGCATAAAATAATAAAAAAAGTTAGATTAGTCATGCAAATGCACATGGGATAATCAAACTTAGGGAACAACTTCATCAATAGCGTATTTCATTAAAGCAACAAAATATCCCTATTACACATGATTACATTCAAAAATGTCTGACATGGTTATAGTGCTTAATCAATGTTCTATAAAATACAACAGTTCTTGCTCATGGTTTTTGACAGGCAAGATGTCATGTGTCAATGATCAGGCTCCACCCATCATGTTCTTAGCCTCTTACTAAGCTACCTAAATCTGTTGAGTGAGATGGCAATGATGGTCCTGATAGTTTTGGCATGCTAATCAAGCACTTGAGCCATTCTTGCTCATGCTATTTGAAGGCCTTGACTAATTCATCGACTTGCTCTTGGTGAGCTTGAAAAGGATGCTTTAAATCTTGAATTATGAGTGTCAGTCTCATTTTTAGCCTAATTTGCTCTTAAATCCCTGACTTGAGCTTCTAGACATTATTCCTCTTTGGGTAAGGTGATGCGAAGGTGTGGGTTCCAATGAGTTTCTCTGTATTGACCTTAGCCGCTTTTCACAATCAATGTAGTTTTTTTTTAAGTGTAGCAATTTCTGCCTTCCACTTAACTGATGACTTACTAAGGCACTAAGACTTGCTTGCTTTATTAAGGGACACATAGTCATTCCTTAAACTCTGCAAATCCTTTTTGAGGTGGTTTTTTTTAATAGCCCTATTTACCTTGCCATCTCAGAAGTAAAGGTCTATTTCCAATTGACTCTTCTCCTCTTTTAAGTGAGCATTTCCTTGTTAAAGGTTATCTTTTCTTGTTCAAACTCATACTTGAGTAATTCTATCTCAGACAAAAATTCATCAACTAATACTTGTGAGATTCCAATTGCAAAAAAGGATAAAAAGTCATTGATGCGGTGGATCCTTTTTTTGTCATATCTTAAGGTCATACTACTTCTTTATTGGTACCTCTCCATGCAGCGAGATTGTTTCTAAACATGGAAAGCTTGCAGAACTTTTGACTTGCAATCAAGCTCACCATAATTGAATTTCCCACTATTCCAGAACTTGGATAAAAGGAATAAATTATCAACACTAAAATTGTTGTAGGACTAGGATAGGTGCATAACTAGTGCTTCCCTATAATCCTATAAGTGGCACGCAACTATAATCCCCACATTGGTATGTGATTATCTATGGTGAAAACCAAAGGGCCTTTCATGTCACCTCTTTTCCACTGAGGTTTTGGAATTTCTAGACCCATTGTTTTTCCAACTTGTCTTAAGGCCATTCATTCTTAAGTACCTTGGATATAAGGCTAAAGTTGAGTAGAAAGTTATACGATATCTAGTTTTCTTTAAAGCATAAGTGATTGACAAGCCAAATGTGAAGAAGTGGCACACATCCAATGAAACAAGTCATCCTTATTTTCTTGCAAAATGTGAGAACCCGAATAGTGTCAATAATGATAGCGGATGCATGATTAATGTTACAGTGCAATCAAGAAAAGGGATCTGTTACCATTGCATCAACATAGCCTAATGTCTTGGGGAATATGACTATACCATATATTAACTAAGCATAAATTTTTTTTATTTTTTGGATGCCAATGATATTTGCAATTGGTTCCTTAAAATTGGCCCATGAAATGCACTCATTGTTCCCCTTCATCTTGACATGACTTTGGTCCAGGACACCTCTACCCTAGGGATCTGAGCTAATCTTTTATTGAAAGTTAGAAGGTGTAAGGCCTTGCAATATATTCTATCAATCATGGCCTTCTTAATGTTGAGTAACACAATGTATTTGGCAATTGTTGTAACCAAATCTTCATGATTGAAAATGAAACATCAATATGCTAGGTTGCAAAATTGAGATGCTGCTTGCAATAAACCCATATCCAAATGAACTTGGAATAAAAGGGCTATATCTCTGTATCTTTTAGTGATTAATTCCCTTGATATTGTCCCAACGAGTCCATATATGCTTTAGATCTTGCCAATCATTTTGACAGTACCCTATCTTGACCCTTTCATGCACTGTTAAACATACCTGAGTTTTAACACATCCTTATCTTTATGCTGTCAGCACTCTGACCATGCTCAAACTTTTTAAAAAGGTTTTAGGTCTTGAATGGACTATTGTTTCATGATAGACACCCTTTGATGAACACTGAACCATTGGCAAGTTGTCCTATAATGACGATGATTTTAATGAAATGACGCATGCATTAAACAAAAAATAAAAAAAAAAGTAAGTTATAAAAAGCAGCAACAAAAATACATCATAGAAATAGCCCTGACAATAGACGATACAATGCCTAAGGGTGAACGTGATAATTGACAACAAACAGATAGCATAACGGCATGTCAGAGTTGAAATCGCCTTTAGCAAGGTGACACTACACCTCACAAGGATAAGACTGAGTAATTAAGTGGTGATGGTCGTTCATCAACACCTATGACAAGCACATGTTAAGCTATCATTTAGATAGCATAATAGCTTATTTTGACTAGATATGATTTTTTTTAGGGCATTATAAGTGACAGCATTCTTACATCATCATCCACTTATTGAAGAGGGTTAGCCTAGAACAAAATAACATACCCTAAAAAAAGATCATGAAATAAAATAATAAATGTGGATGATAATGCCTATTATTACTTGTCTAAGATGGTGTATAAGAGTGGAGGTAAGAAGTGTTTTCTTGAGTGACCATATTCGTCGGGTAATTCTCGCAATATTCCAGTATGGTTTGACATAGTTTCGTTTATAGGGTTCACTTTATGGGCTTAGGTGGATGCCTAAATTGGTATCCAAATCACTTTTTCATCCGATAAGGATAATCAAGGCACCCTAATCCTAGGCCCATCATGGGTTTGGCGAAATGGGTTTGATTTGGTGGATGTTTTTCCCTATGCAAATATAGAAGGGTACTCACAAGAGACATAGGTAATTTACACCTTGAAAGGTCTTGCCTTGCCTACGCGAAGGAATAAATTTAAAGGCAAATGCCTTACTTCCTCCTATTAATTGTGACTATAATCTTACCATGGTGTTTCGTGGGAATCTAATGCATATTCAAGTGCACAGTGTGTGTCAGGGAAGCGATCAAACCTTTTGTTTTACTCCTATATTACCATATGTATTCAAGTTAATATTTATTCAAGAACAAAATAGTCCATGACAATTATAGGACAAAAACCATACAATATAAAATGTTAGTGGATAAAGGTGAAAAGGGACTATAACCAAACAATGATGGAATTCGAAAAGGCAAGAATCACCTAAGATATAACTAGTCGTGGGCTTAACTCTATAATCTATTCCCCAATAGAGTCACCAAGTTGTCGTAACATGCCCTTTTTAACTTTTTCTTTAGATAATCCAAAGAAGCCAAACTTGACTTAAAATATATATATATAGCGGTGTGGTTAAGCCTTTGAGTTATCCTTTGGTCAGGTTTTACATTAGGCATTATAATATGAAGAGGAGAGAGGCTCTTAGACGAACCGCTCATCCAACTAGTATTGGAAAGTTATGTAAAGTAAACCTAAATTTGGAGTTGCCATCGACCATTTCGAGCCAAGCATGATTAGATGCTGATTAAAAACAATATCTCATGTTACCAAACTCGAGACATTGATTTCAATGTCTACAAGGTCCAAAGATTCATTGGTTAGGTTAGGGAGTTACTTATACGTGGGAAAGATTAGTGCCCCCATGATGCTCGAAATTAGTACCCGCTAATTATGTTCCCTTTGGTTTCGACTTAATTGGTTCCATTTGGTTATTATTTAGATATAATCCCCTTCAATGCATGAATTTTTTTGTAAATTGTAAATTTGACTTTTGATAGGAAATTTTATATCACCTATCCACCACAGAGATATGAGAAGCTTATGATTTTTTTAAATAATAATTTCCATATTAAATTTTGAAAATTGGAATATTCTATGTTCGACACTAGAGAGATACTGATATAGAACATTACGTTGTAAAATTTTTTTAAGAAAAAATTAAAGTATGAATGCATGATAGTCATTACAAAAAAATGTGTTATTAAGACGAAAAAGAATATAATAATTCATAAACAAATAATCACAAACAAAAAGGCGTAAAAATAAGGGACAATCAAGATGTATCTCCTAATTGTCTTCGATTATTGAAGTATAACTGGGATGACAATTATGAGACGTGTTAGGATTCGATGATAAGTTGAGGGGTGAAAAAAAGATTTGATCAAAACAATCAGGGGTATTCAAAAGAGAATTTTTAGATTTAAGGTAAAAGCAAGTTGGAGTATCCCTTTGGAAAGGCAAGGTTGGAGTATCCCAAGAATAAAAATTTTTTATGATTTAAGAAAATAATTGAGAATCTCAAATAAATCCAACAGAGAAAATTCAAGTTTTTAGTGAAAAATAAGGTTGGAGTATCCCCTAGAGTGATGAGGTTAGAGTATCCCCAAATATAAAAATTTTTTACGTTTTAAAAGAAAAGGATATTTTTAAAAATATATTTTAAAAATATGAAATCGAAGATTTGAATAAAATAATTTTGTCTTAAGCCATGATCCGAAATGCATTTCAAGACAATCGAACATCTCAATAAAGGCGTTTTGAAAAAACAATGTTAAAATAAGGGACAACATTGCATTGCCTCCTATCCTGAATTTATTTTTAGTTAATCCAAAGGCTTCAGTGGGTAAACAAGGTATAGTAGAAAGGTAACTCAATGAGGATTAATAAAAATATTTCAAAAATCCTAGAAAATCACTTTCTAGGTGAAATTAAATTTTAAAGTTAGGCTTATCTTGACACTGGTAGCATGTACAAGGGAAAGGGCATGATGACCTTTGAAAAATCATTTTAGACTCATTCGGATTTATTAAATCACAAGCAATTCCTTTTCGGAAAGGGAATTTTGCAAACATTTTGGGAAAAATATTTAAAATATATAGAAAGATCACCTAATAGACCAAAACAATCCAAAGATGATGTAATGTGTTAGTTTTAAGGGTTCTAGATAGCAAAGGTTTGAAAAATAATAATTCCTTATTCGGAATGACCTAAAGGCAAACAAGACACCGTTGAAAAGATATTTCGATGCCCTTTTAGGAAAAAATATCAAAAAATTCTAGAAAAATCTTTTATGGTTTGAAAATAATTTTTAACTTGGACTACAGTGCTGTCAAAGTAAAAACAGGGGATTATTTAATTTTTTCAGGTTTCTTGAGGTCAAATTCTAGTTATGGACCTCCAAACGTCCATAACATAGGGGGAAAGAATGACATGGGCATCACAAGTTCATTATACAATCTCAAAGTAATATGGGGCAATGAAACAACCCATTGACTATGCTACCATGAAGGTGTTAAACTGAAGGTAAGGGCTTAATATATTTTTCAACTAAAAAGGGTCATTTTTGTTTAAAAACAACATCTTTAAACTTATATTACCATGAATAAAGATATAAAATGTTTAATTTGTCCCCAAGATTGGAAGACTAATTTTATGAAAAGATTAAATTAATGACATTCTCATTCTATTGGAAGTAGCATAAACTTAACTTAGGGATTCCTTTTGAAAATCAGATTTTTAACAGACAAGCAGGCATCTTGATAAAGATGCCTTGAGCAAAATACAACCTACACAAAGATCAATAGGGATAACAAATGCAAACACATAAAGATGACGTTTTAAAATGGGAAAGATGATAAAAATTTCAAGAAGTAACAAATAAGATGCATGAAATGATAACTCCAGGAATGGCAAGAGAAACCATGCTATGGAAGATGACATAAACATATTTACACAAAAAAAAGCATGCTGGAATTTTCAACATAGAGTATTTGTGCCATAAACTACTTAAAATGCAAGAAAATGCATGCACGTACTCAATGCATGCACATACTCAATGCATGCACGTACTCAATGCATGTTAGGATAACATTCAACCATGTGTTAAGCATGTGAAAATAGGTGAAACATAATCTGCATTAATAAGGCACTACTTTTGTGACAGAATGAAAGAGAAAAAGTTTGGCCTACCAAGTAACATCAAGGCATAAAAAGAATGTCAAGATCCTAAGATGACCACAACCAAGGTAACAATAATGCATAAGAGTCCTAGGATGGTCATGGCAGCATAAATGGTTCACTAAAATGATGCAAATGTTGGAAGTAAGAAAAAAAATAGAGCTAGGTGAAAAAATATATCAAAAGCCTTAACCTTTAGCCTTTTTCTTTGAGCAGCAACTTTGGATTCACTTTTTTCTCTTTTTTTTTTATGTTGATGTGCAAGGCAATGATGAAGAAAAGAGTTATTTGGTAAGGTGTTGATGGAAGGAAGTTTTAAAAGGAAAGACGAATGGAAGAAAGAGTCTTGCGAGTGTTTTTATGGCAGTTTTAAAGAGCTATAGGAATAAAGGAAGGTTGAGGATAAAAGGTAATGGAATAATATATTTTTTGGCATTTTTTGAAGGTTGCTGGATTTCTTTTTTTAGATTGCTAGAAAAATAATTGATTAATCACTGGCTGAGCCAACTTTACCTTTAAATCTAAGGTACAACCAATGCTTTTTAGAGATGACGCAAGGGTATTTTTTATCTTTCATTCATGTACTAGGGGATATCTCTAGGTACTATGCTTAACTAACCTTGTTTTTATTGGTTTTTCCATTTAAAGTAGTGGTCCAAAAAGGTTGTAATAGCTTGGAGCTTGAAAAAAGCCAAGCATGCCCTCTGACAAACTATATATTTCATGAAAATGTCTTTCATCATTGGTTGTTTGGGCTTTGAAAATTTGTTTAAATCCAATCATGAGCCCATAGTTGATGCCTAGTATGAATTATGATATTTTTGGTGTAAGAAATGTGTTTGAATCAGATTTTTAAAGGCTGAAAAATGGCTTAAACTAGGCAAAATTGCTTAGTGTATCAATACAAAACATGTTCTATTGATACATAAAACAACTTTCACCCATAAGTGTTAATACAATAAAGTGTGTATCAATATCAAGAGTGAAAAATTGTTTCCAATCTTTAAACTTAGAGGCTTGTATCGATGCTCCTACTTGTGTATCAACACATTTTGCCAGAAATCACAACTTCAGCTACTACCAAGCCCTGTATCGATACAAACACACTAAGTATTAAGACCATACCTTAGGTATCGATACCAAACCCTCTTGTATTGATACAAAACATGTTGTATTGATACACAAGGCAATTTTCACCCATGAGTGTTGACACAATAAAGTGTATATCAATACCAAGAGTGAAAAATAGTTTCCAATCTTAAGACTTAGAGGCTTATACCAATACTCCATGGATTTTTATCAATACAATTTGCCAAAAATCATAACTTTAACTATTACAAGGCCTGTATCGATACAAACACACTAAGTAGGAAGACCATACCTTAGGTATCGATACCAAACCCTCTTATATTGATACTACATGTGAAAGTTTAAATTTTTGGTGACGTGAAAGCTTTGTATCAATACTTATGCACCAACATGACTTGCATGTACCTTAAACTCTTTGAATACCTCACCTTGGTCACAAAAAATGGGAAACTAACTTGTGCTCATCTGAATAACTTTGGTGACACCTCGAACAGTGACCTTTGATACCTTATTTTTATATTTGTCTTTAATTTGACCCATAGGCATTTCAGACCTTCCAAAAACATTTTTCCTAGTGCCATGTCACTTAATAGTGCTTGGTGAGATAACACTCGATAGTCATCCTTATTTTTATTTTTTATTTTTTTATTCTATCATCTTTCAATTATGACATAGGATGTAAGAAATTAACCCAAAAAATGAAGTGTCTGCAATCATTTCTCTTTAAATGAATTCTTATTTGACATATCTTTCAAGACAAAATGCATTTTTATTTCTTCATCTCTTTCTTGCTTTTTATTTTTTTACTCCTTTATATTTCTTTCTTTATCTTGTTTTCTTCATTTTTCATTTTGAAAGACCTTGAGATTTAAACTTTGATTCATCTTTAAAATTTACCTTTTAACAATTGACCTATACTTCTTGTAACTTTAGAATGGGATTTGCTTCTTTTGATCTTGAAGCTTTGCTTTACTTGCCCCTAGTGTAGAGGGTGATCTTTAATTAGGGTTTACAGAAAGAATAAATTATTAAGCTTAAAGAGGACTGTAGAAGGAATAATTTTCTATATCTATGAAAAGATAGAGAAAGATGGCCATTTTTCATTTCAAATAAAGCAATTTGAATTGGAAAGTTTTTCCCAAAAAAAAGGATAGTTTTCCTTTTGAAATCATTTGAGTACCCTAATAATATGATGTTGCACTTAATTTTTCCTTTTAAAAATTTTTATTCTTCTCTTTCTGTTTTCCTTTTTTTTCCTTTTTTTTAACATTTTAGCTTTGTTCATGCCCCTTGATATTATCAGCTTTGCAGCCACCAATGAATCTTGGTTTTGGTTGGGTTTTCTTTTTTAAAAAAAGTTGAATTCACATAGGAAAACCTTGAATCTCATATCTTATTTATTAGGCCTTGGATTGAAAAGGTTTTATCCCAAAGAAAAAGGTATTTTTTGCTCATGTTTACTCTCAGTCTTCTTAAAATTAAGGATTTGGAAGAGTCTCTTGGAAGTCATGGTAAAATGTTATCCAAATGAATTTAGGAGATCTTGGAATACCATTATTATTTTGACAGATGTTGAACTATCAACATCTAGATCTTTTGGAGCATAACTTATTTGTTTGACACTTAAAAAATCTAGAAAGAACATTTAGGTATGAAATGTTTATGGTTATGAAAGGTCTATGTTTAAAAGCCCAAGACAATCATATAAATGGAAGTAAAGGATAGTCCTAAGAGATTGCAGTTTAATGGTGATCACCTACCCAAATAAAAACTTTTTAAAATATTCTTATTATTCTAGATACTGGAATATTATCAATAAAGTTCATGGCATATAATAGGATGGATGATGCTTATCCATTTCAAAATTCATAGTTTCTAAAGAGAAAGATACAGAATCTTAAAGTTAAGAAAGAAACTACCCTTGATTGGCATATTACCATATGGTCAATGACCCTTTGGCTAATTATGCTTGATAAGCATTGATTGGCTCCTGGAATTTTACTGGGTTAGCATCCTTTAAAGATGCTTGATAAGCATTGATTGGCTCTTGGAATTTTACTGGGTTAGCATCCGTAAAGGCTTGTTCTTTGCTTTTCAATGCATTTTAGTTCTCTGTGGAATGGTTTTTTACCTCTTGGTGGTATTCACATCTGACACTTGGATCGTACCATTTAAGGTAAGATGCTCTCCTAAGCTTAACTGGGACAACTGAGATTATTTGACTCTGAATGAGTAAAGGAAAAAACTCAATATAGGAAATTGGTGGGGCATGATACACCTTCATCCTTTTCATTTTTTGTTTTTAAGAATCACTTGAACTATTTCCTGAATCTTTTGCCTTTTAAAACTCTGAGTCATAAAGTTTGCATAAAGGGTCTTGGGATATAGGGATGAACTTACTGAGGCTATTGAGTGATCGAAGGTTGAGGATTAAGATATAGTTCGAATAAATTTCCTTATTTCTCAATGTTCTGTGGTCTTGGCTTCCATTGGTTATGACTTAGTGGGATTTATTGATAGAAATGTTTTCTTGTCCAACATATGCCAATTGGCTAGTTCCATTATCCTCCTATATTTTATGCTATGTTTAGCTCTTTCTAAAGCAAATGAAACATCGACAAACTTAGAGAAAACATTTTTAACTGACTTGTAATAGTATACAAGTGGTAGAGTATTTGTGAAATAAATGTGCATTCCTTATTAGTAGAGGTGGTTGGACATATGTGGCTATTATTTTCTATCTATGGGCATATTCTATAAAGCTCACATTAAGATTCTTTCTCCTAGTTTGGAGAGTTCTTTGATCTAGAGTAATTTCCAACCTATGCTCATATTATCATAAAAATCCTCAAGCCAAATCCCTCCATGGGCTCACTTAGCCTTTTTTTAATTAGAAATACCATTCCAAAGCTGCCTTAGTCAGGTTTCCAAGAAATATATGGACGAATAATTTCTCATCGCCAATATACCTGGCCATTTTACAACAGTATGTTGTCAAATATGCCTTAGAACATATTAATCTATCATACATTTCAAGCTTTAGGATTTTAAACTTTGATGGGATAATCAAATTTGGCATTAGACTGAGATTATCAATATAAACACTTTTATAAAACTCATCATTTTTTATGGCCTTTAACCTTCTTTCAGGAAGCTATAACTTCCACTTTTTTTATTTTTGTTTCAGCTTGCTTTTTGCCTTTCTACCTATGCCTTTTTTTCATCAAAGCTGAGGGCCATCGAATTCTCTTACTTGGTAATGGTCCTCATATCTACCCTTTGTGTGAGGGTATTAAGGTTAATATAAATAGCTAGTGGCAGATTAATAGCAAGCACATTTTTTTTGTATATTTTAGGTATTTCTTATCTAAGTGTTTTGAACATTAACTGCTGGTCCTTTTACTTGTACTCTGTTAGATACTTTGGCAGAAATGCCAATAGTACCTTATGGCTGCTAGTAAATTAGCTCCCTTATAATAACTAGTTTCATCAACTTTGAAATTCATGCTTGTATTTCTTCCTGGCATATATCTTCCATCTAGTGATTATGTGTTATTCCACCTGCATTGGAAAAAATAATTTAAATCAATTTGTATGAATATGCATGTGTCTTGTTAACATTAATTTTTTATTATCATCCTTGTTTGGACATTAATGAAAGGAAAATTGACATAGGGATTAATGAATGAATGAATAAATGAGTGAGTAAAGCAACATTCAATGGCATAGATTTGGTGCCAAGCAATTAGCTAAGTGTCGACATAGAGATTATTGTAACGGCAAAAATCTAAGGAATTTAAGTTATGATTCAACACCATTGTTTCATTAACTAAAAGTTTCTAATTTATTCATTCATTGTTGGTGTACAAAGCCATATTTGTAAGATTTAAAAGAAGAAACTAAAGGATTGCTATTGAAAAACACTTTAATTTTTTGGCCACGTTAACTCTTTTAAAGACTCTTCATAAATCCTAATTTTTGTAGCCCTATATTTACAAAGCCCACCAAGTAGCCAAAAGGTTATCTTCATAATCATTTCATTACCCCTTAACATTCTAATCCTTCCAATAACATAATAGGAGCTTAGCAGCAACATTTGACATTGGATCAACCTAGATTACATTAGCATCAAGTAGGTTTTAAACTTTTCACTTGAATGCATAGCATTTTTCTATAGAATATCTTGGTAACCCCGTATGGTATTCGCAATGTTCATTAATATCATATCATTTAGGATAAAAGGGTTTATAGAAAAGAATGTACTAAGGAACAATAAACAGATTTTGGATGAAGAGAGTACAATTTTTTATAGGAAAATGGGATCGAATCAAATTGGCATTTTTTTTCTTGGTCTTTTCTTAGTATTAAAACTAAAAAGTGGCGGGGTAGTGTTGGGGAGAATAACAAGGTTGGAGGATAGGCTAATTTGTACAGATGTAAAATTGGGCATTTTTCTTCACTTAATGAATGACTAGGGATTGGAATCTTTATCTAGTAGTATGCTCAGTCTAATATTTGAGTCTTAAGTGCCAAAGGTTAGGTTGAAGGGATTAGTGACTTTTAAGGATCACCCCAAAGATCTTTGATTTTTGTTAATTTGGATAATTGTTCCTTTATCTCTCAAATCTCATGCCCTATTCGTTAAACTATTCCCTCCAAGGTATTTATTCATGCTTCCAATCAATCTCCCAGGCTTTAATTTTTTGGATTTATTAAGGATGATAATGCTCCTAAGCAAAGTTCCTCTTTTATCCTATGTTAATTCTCCATCATTTTTACTAGGATATTGAGTAGACTTTCTAGTCCTTGGGCTTCATGACCACACTGTTCTTGGATGGACTCTAATTTGCTAATTCTTGCCATTATGTTATCATCCATGTCTTGGACCATAAAATGCCACAAATGGAATGACTTTAGCACATTACGGAATTGATGAATGTACTAGCATATAAACAAATGAATGTATGAATCTTATAGATGGGAATGAATTTTAGAAGTTTTCATGGGATATAGATATGATGCAAAAGTTAAAAAGAAAAAATCTTAAAGGCTTCACAATTGATCAATCTAATTTTGATTTTGATTATTTCTTTTTTTCCTTTCTTACTTTTTTTTTTATTTTTTGTTTGAAAAGGACCTCTTCTTTCCTTTTTTGCTTTTTCCATGAAGTTTACTTTTTTCAATCGCATAAATTTTTATTAAAAGTGAAATAGCAACTATAAAATTGCTCCAAGAAAATTTATCACAACATGGTAAATCAAAGTAAGAAATAATTAAAATAAAGATAAAATTTATCATAGCAACACAAAGTACATGTTGCTATCAAGAAAATCAAATTATAAAAGTGAAAGGTTAGAAGCATTCCCTTATATGTATCTAATTAGACATATTTAGAACTAGGTATGGCTCTAACTAGGTGAAGCCCTTACAGTTCACTGCATGAAGTTTAGATTAAACATCTAAATAGGTTCTCAAATTGTTTCCCTAACTCAAAAAGAACTAGTGAGGTACCCTAATCCTTACCCATTGTGGGTTTATGTCAAAAAGGGTTCATTTTGAGTGGTGTGCCTTCCATGCTCGTAACAAGGCTAACACCTTAGGTAGTTAAATACTAATGGAGACCAAATTAATCAAAATTTAGTTAACACATGATTAATTTTAGCCTTAACTCTCTAACCTATCACCAATAGAGTTGCCAAGATGTCGTAACATGGTTGAGATATGAATCTTTACTAGCTAAACTTAAAAGATGGGTATTCCCCTCATTTTTATATATATCACTATTTTTTCGTTTTAGGGGCCATATCATTATTATTTTTTTCATATTTTTGGGGACTAAGTCATCGAGATGAATCTTTTACTCTACTTAACCTTAAATAGTTATTACAACATAACTATTTATTTTGGAGTCACTACCAATCTCTTTTGGTTAAGTGAGATTGTCACCTACCAGAGTTTGTATCTCAAAGGTTATGGAGCCCTAGAAAATAAACTCCTAGGTCTATGCTAATACCAGAGATCACATGAAAGGGTCAGAGTTAGTTGCAATCATGAGTAAGGAATAATGCCCCTCAGATGCCAAAAATCAGTACCTTATTAATTATATATTAACTTAAATATTGATTTTGATTCAGTTTTAATATCTGGTCTTTAATTATAAGTCCCATATACCATAACATAACTTTATGAAATAAATTTATTATTTTGTTCAAGAAAATCAAGCTTTCAATATTTTTTAAAATAAAAATATCTTTTGTACCCTACAGGAAAACCAAAAAAAAAATATGAAAGTTTTTATCATTACCTTTTTTGTACCCCACCAAAGAGCTAGAGGAATTCAAAAGGTTTTTAAAAATCAAAATACTTTTCACACACTACTAAAAGGCTAGAGGAATAGAAAATGTTTTTTTATGAAATTCATGAAAAATCCTAATTTTCTCTTTTAAAGAAGTTATACCTTCGTTTAAAATAATTGATAAGGTGGCTTCCATACACTAGCAAGTACACCATGGATTATTTCACTCAGGTATATTACTTCGATTATTGAAAATTTCATATTTTGTTAAAAATGATAGAAACCTATCCTAAAACTCAAACATGGTCTATGTGACCAATATGTTTTAAAGTGCACCTTTAATATGAAAATATCCTAGTGACCCTAAAGGAATCTATGCTTAGATAAAATGCCCCTAAAGTATACCTTCAGCATAAAAGTATCCCGATAGCTTAAAGGACTCGGTAACTTTGTAAATGAACAAACCTACTCCTGTTATGCACCCTCAACTTTAAAGTGTCCTGGTGATCACATAGGACTTGGTTCTAACGTATATGACTAAAATGTCTCTAAGGTCTACCTTCGATGTTAAAGTATTCTGGTACTCTAAAGGACTTGATAACTTCATAAAAAGAGAAACCCATCCCTATGATGCACCTTCAACATATAATCATAAAGGACTCAGTTGTAAGGTAAATTACAAATATGCCTTTAAGGTTTACCTTCGATATATAAGTAACCTGTGCCTTAAAGGACTTAAAAATTATATGAAATAACAATTATACTCTCAATGGGTAACTTGGACAACAAAGGTGACCTAAAATATGAAAATTACAATTAAATCCCTAAATTTTTTCAAGCACACTTCAGCCCTAAAATGGATAAAAATGCTAAAAATATTCCTTAAATAAGCAAAATACCCTAAATGGGTAATTTAATGTGGGAAAAGACCTTTTTGACTCAAAAATGCAAGGTTTTCCTAAAAGATTCCATACTTTTTATTTTTACAAAATGGTTCCTAAATGAAATAAAATACATAATCGAACATCAAACACATCAAAATTAATATGGAGGACACAACAAGTATCACCAAAAGCATTTGACCAAACACCCTTGGCTTTGGAATAATTTTTTTTCACTTTCTGCAAACAAATCCTTAAACTTTCTAAAATTGCAAGGAATTCCTTGAAATTTTTAAAATGCATGATTTGCATCCATACACGTAAAAGATGCATGAAAAAATTTTTAGGTTTAAAATGCACTAAAGGTCCTCAAGCGATGGGACCAAGAATAGATAGCCTTGGAATTTTTTTTTTCATTTTTCACAATTTGGTCCTTTTGTTTCTTGTAATTACTAAATAGCCTAAAAAATCAAAAACATCACCAAATCAGACTTGATAAATTTGGCCAAATATGCAATACATTTTAAAGCCAAAAAATTTTTCAGAAAATTATTGTTAGGCTGCTACAAGTTTCAAATATTACAAAATAATCCAAAGCATCATAAAATCAAGCATGAAAATTTCATCAAGGGCTATCGTCATATTTGACCAACCTATATAATCATGAAAAACAAATTTTTTTCATTACATAATTTCATGAATATTAATACAAATACATGTCCTAATTTCTATCAAGCTCAAATATGCATGAAATCATGATAAATGATGAACATATCAACATAAATCAACATGAAAAAGTTGTGAAAAATAGTGCCAAAATATATTTATTTGAAAATAGTATCATTTCTACCAACAAACACATATTATCTTGATGAAAATCAACTTATTGCTATTAAAAATCAAATATAACAAAAAAATTAAAAAACTTTGATCATGGCTTTCATACTTGGCTTTTCAACATTGATTAAAATTCATGAGCATAAGTAATCACCATGCTCATTAAAATGATGAAATCTGCATGAAACCGACAAAAATCAAGAGTTTTCCAAACAAAACTACCTTAAAAGGTTGAAATACTTTAAAAAAAAATCTATCTTTTCAGTGTTTTTTGTTTATGGAAGATTAGGCCTCTAAATGAAAGCATCTTCCCCCTATTTAAAGTGAAGGATTTGGCCAAGAAGGACAAAATCCGTCTTGGCTAAACAACCTTGATATTTTCTTTTAATTTTTTAATTTTTATTACTTTTTGAATCCTTTTACTATTTTTCTAAGGTTAAATATATAGTCATTTCTTTATCATTCATCATTTATGACTCATCATCTAGAAACATGGCTTTTATGAAGATAAGCAAAAAATTCTAATTTGGATAAAAGTAAATTATATGGATCAAAGTTTAACAAATTAAAAATTATGTAATCAATAAATAAAATTTTTAAATAATAAATTTAAAGAAAAATTTAATCAAAACAAGGTCTTTGGGCTTTATAGAAAACAAAATTGGTTTATTAGGCTTATTGGGCCCATTAGGAAAATTAATGGGCTTGATAGCCCATTAAATGGAAAAAAATTTTATCCCATTAAAAAATAAAATTAATAAGCTTTCCATAAAAAATTTCCAAAAGAAATTTTTTGGAGAAATATTATGTGCAAGATACAGGCAATTAAAATTTTCAAACTAGTAAAATTTTACAAGAAAAATCCTTTTGGAAGAAAATTGATATTTAATAAAAATTAATTGGAATTTTAAAAAGCTATATCCAAGCTATTTTATTAAAATATGTGAGCATATTTAAAATTCTAAATGCTAAAAAATTTTACAAAAAGAAAAGTTCATATTTTGGAATTGAGAAAATTTCAAAAACACGTTCAAATTTATAAAAATAAAATAAATACAACACATTACTGAAAATATTAATCTACAACAGTAATAAAGATGAAAACTTGAAATTAGGAATAAATTTTACCAAAAACTTTCGTAATTATGACACTCATGATACCACAAAATATTTAATTTTAATAAATAAATTTGATAACTTCACACCTCATGTTATAACATACTAATAAAGATTTTTTCTTGAATATTTTTTATTTTTTTGGATGAATATTGGCATAAATACTACATGGATGTTGATAAAAATTTACAGCAGTTAATTCCCAAAATGTCACAAACAAATCTTGAAAAAACCCCTAAAAATGGAAAATTTAACTGTAACATCATATATAAAAATTAATTTCAAAATTGCAAAAGAATAAATTTAAAAGCTAATTTTTATCTTAAAATTCATTTTTTATCTGAGATTTATTCCTTACAACCCTTGCAATGGTAATTTACATGCATAAGTGGTCATTTATATATGATCAAATAAGTCTTAAAAATGCCTAGTCCACTTGGAGAAGGCAACTTCCACTGGGATGATTACCTAATTATCAATCTTGAATATTTTAGGATTACTAGGGAAAAGGCCTAGATGAAATAAAGTGTCTAACTGATTAACTCCTTTAAATACCCAAAATTGTGCTCTTAATGCATACATGTATATAAAACTTTTTTGAGATAAGTTTCATATGATTTAAATCAAGAAAAACAATTTTAACATAATTTTTAAGTGTGTGTATCAATACCGTAAGTGTATGTATCGATACAATGCTTGGTAGTAGCTAAAGTTTTATTAAACCCTCAAATATATTGATGCAACGCATAATATATTAATACATCAAGGTGTACATCGATACATCTTTAAGTTATATCACTATATGGTTGCTCAATGGTCATGTTTGGTACTTTTAAATGCTATGTATTGATACACAAGGTAAATATATCAATACACTATTGCAGGAATGAATGAAAATCACTTAAATAAAGTCTCTAACAATCTATTCCTTCACCAAACATCCCCAATGGCTATACTTATAATTAAGATGATAAATAAGCCTCTCTAACACCTCCAACATGATGATAAAACAAGAGATTAAACTTAGAGTCATAGTTTTATCACTTTCATATTTTTAAGTAATTCATTGTTTATAGGGTTAATTCTTCCTACATATTCTTGTATTCCTTGTCATATTATCTTTAGAATTGTCATTCATTATGCCTAAACTCTTGTAAACACTTGCCTTTAGAGGTTTTATTTGTTTACACATTAACCTTTGTAAAAAGATAGTTTTTACTTAGCCAATTAAAAAGTAAATAAGGGTTCTTTTTAGCCATAAAATATAAGGGATAAAGGTATTATCTTAACCTAGAAAGATATAGAGTATAAAAGTTATACCTGATCCTTGAAAGATAGATAATTAATGTTAATGAATTAGGGAAATTCTAGTCTAGTGACATCGATGTAGAGGACATATGTAATTGAGGTTAAACCTCTCTAAATACTTATGCTTGCTTTTTTTTCCCTATCTCTTTAATTGTTTTTATTATTCAATAACTTGTACTCCAAAACTTATTACCTAGATTTCACAATTTCATTGATCAAAGTTTTAATTTGCAAAAAAATTATAAAATCAATTCACCTATTCTTGATTTTATTCACTAAAAGTGCTAGCAATTGGTATCATAGCTTGCGTCTCATTCTTATAGGCTTAACATCCTTGAGCAAAGATCTATAAAAAACTAAGCAGAATGGCTAATGGTGAGTATTTTGGTAAGGCTAAGAGGGATATTCAATCATGAGGCCTTTTTTTCAACAACGAAGACATGCTTATTAGAAGATGAGGATGAGACTCATTGTCTACGTCCATAATTATCAATTATAGAGGATAATCATGAATGGCCCACTCATCCTAGCAAAGATGATAAATGATCTAGAAGTCCATAAAGAAGAATAAAAATGGATAAAAAAGCACCAAGATGGCTTAACTCAATGCTAAAGACATGCACACACTCTGTAATGTATTAGGTTCAAATAAGTACAATAGGGTGTCATTAAGTGATAATGCCAAAAAGATATAGGACAAGTTTGCTATCATACATAAAGGACCACTCAAGTCAAAGAGTCTAAGATTAGCATGCTCACTTTTGAATATGAAATGTTTAAGATGAAACCAGAGGATAGCATCAAAGAGATTTCTAATAGATTATAGATATTTTCAATGGCTTGAAAGCTCTTAGGAAGGTGTATCCTAATAAAGAGATAAGTAAATGTTGAATAGCCTCCTCAAGACATGGTAAGTTAAGGTGACAGCAATTAAGAAGTCAAAGGACCTCAAACTTCTTGCCTCAAATGAGCTCATCAAATTTTTCTCACATATTAAATGAAGATGAATCATGAAAATAAGCAACAAAGGAAAGTCAGAGTTGAATTTAAGGATTCCGTAAGTGAGGAAGTGGAGGATGATGATGAGGATAATGAAGATATTGAGATGATCATTTTTACCAAGAAATTCATTAAAATAAATAAAAATAATTCATCTTAAATAAAAAAGGTTAACAAGTAGGTATTCTATAATTACAGTGAAGTGAGTGATGTCAAATTCGATTGTCAATTATTGAAAAAAAAAAGAAAAAGAAAGTATTTCTAGCAACTTAGAGTGATAATGACTCTTTCGATGATGATGACTCTAAGAAAGACCAAATTAGGAACCTTTCTTCATGGCTCTTGATAAGCCTAGGGTAACCTTAAGCTCTAGTAATTCAAGTTCTTATTCATTGATGAATTGCAAGATTAATTTGATGAATTGCAAGATGCATAGATGAACTTGCAAGAGTTTAAGAAAATAAACTCAAAATATAGAAAAATGATTTCGAAATTGAAAATTAAAAATAATTTGTTATTAAAATCAAAAATTAAGTTTGAAAATGAAAATAAGGATTTAAAAAATGATTTTGATGATTCCAAGATAAGAATTAATATTTTAGAAAAATGTTAACTTTAATTTGAAAAAAATATAGAGCTTAGAATAAGAAAATAAAATCATTTTACAAAAATACTTTCAAAAAAGCATGACCAAATACACTCATTGCTAATATCATAGTTATACATCACTTACTTATCCTATTAAGAAAAGGATGCAATTTAAAGTTAGGCAATAATGGGTTCCTAAGGGAACAAAGGGCTTTGAGACTAAACTCCAAAGACGTAAGGCAATTTGAGCATCGAAATACAAGTGAAAATTTCTTGTAGGTGTGTTAGAGCAACAAAGAGCAAAGTAAAACATTTGGATGCTCTAGACACACAAGAAAGTGTGATAGGTAACCTCTATGCCTTAAACTTGTTTTATCATTTATGATTACCTATTCATGTTATATATATTTTTATTTATATATAATGATTTATTGAAATTTTTTTATAAAATATGGTTTTGATGCAAAATGTTTTTAATGAAAATTCAGTTTTTGCATCTTGAATGATTATGAGCTTAATTGTATATGCATTTGATGATTTGGTGCTTAACAATAATATGCTAGTTTGATTTGTAAAATGATGTTATGAAGCATGAACTCAAGCATGATTTATGCATTAAAGCTTTGATTTTGATAAATCTCATGCTTTAAGTTCCTAGAAAGCTCTAATACATGACTAAAACATATGCGTATCCTTAGAGAGAGCATTTAGAGCTTACTTATTTAATGCCATGAATATGCATCGGTATGTTTTTAAGTCTCTTTAATGCTTTATGCTCAATTATGCTTGCATAAGACTTAAAATGTTTGATTTTGCTGTAAGTTCTTATTTTATGGCTTAAATAAGTTTTGAATACTTTGAACATGTTTATAAATTTATGCATATATGATTTGAATGAAATTTTCTTATTTCAAGACTTTTAGTGGCAAATTGCTTCAACCTAAGTTATTTGTATGACCAACTATGCAAAATCATTCAAACTTGTTTCCTAAAAGTTGTTGTAATTCAAACTTTTGATCATTTCAAATGGTTAAAATCCAAGCTGGCATTAGGACATCAAATCATGGGTTTAGGAATGCAAAATTCAAGTTTTTATAAGCATTTTTCAAAAAACTAAAGGCATCTATTGATACCTTGAGCCTTGTATCGATACAGTGAATCAAAACACAAAGAAACCCAGATTGTATCGATACAACACTGTGTATCAATACTTCCCACTCAATATCAATTCTTGCAGCTTGTTTTAGCCAATTCTATGCTGTTTTGGTTTTAAAATGCAAAATTGTCATTCTAATGGGTTTTTACTTAAAATGCTTCATTCATATGATTTCTAAACCTTAAGGAATGTCAGAGCTTATCACATGCTTGAACATCAAATTTGATTAATTGATGAGTGTTTCACAGATCAAATGGATGACTTGTATGATTAAGTTTTCAAATTGCTTTATGATGCTTAAAAATTAGAATTTTTTTATGCAACATTGTTTTTATGCCTTGATGAACACTTTATAATTTATCGCTTATTGAATATTTTTTATATATTTATTTATAACAATTGACTCTTGGAACTATTAATGCTTATCTTTTTGCAAGATGTCTTTTATTGAAGTTTTCGCAAGGTTCATGGAGATAAAGTTTTTTTTAGGATGAATACTTGCATAAGAAAAGAAGCAAACAAAGCATGCAACCTCTTAAAATCAAGCAAAAACCAAAAAGACATCTTCAAAGTCCAAATAAATATATCATAATGCTTGGTAAGGTTAAGGTATCTACTAAATTAATGCTATTCAATTATTATCCCTTAACGCTAAGTTTGGTGACATGCATAAGTTAATTATATATAGTTGGTATCTTTGGAAATAATGTATGTTTGAAATGTTTGCAAAGTATGAATCTTTGAACATGACCTTAGGTTGAGTATTTTGATATTTTTTGTTCTAACTCTTGTATTTAACAATTGATAACTTAGGTCTTAATTATGCCTTAACTCATTGATTAAAAGGATTATATCTTTATGGATTTTCATTGATTGAATTATTATTCAAATGATCTTATTGACAAATCATGAATGAACAAATAACCTTCTAACCTATGGAAGTTTGCTATGATTCTCTTCGAAACTTTTTTTATTCTTTGACTTTCCATCTGGTTACTTGAATGATTATGAGTAGTATGCATATGCACAAAAAAATTCAACAATTGGTATCTTTTATGCATCTAGACAACAATTGGATTAACATTCTTGAAATCCTTTAACAGTTGGCTTGTTTTATTACACATAATCTCAAATGTGCTTAAATGTTTATAAAAGAATACGAAAATTGCATAAACTACATGTTAGGGCTTAAATGCATATATTTTCTCAATATTTGGCACAGATGCTCTTAAGTGATTCATAATTAATATACCTTTTTGAAATCTTGTTGGAATTAGTCCCCTAGCTTTGAATTAATCTATTATACCTTCTACCCTTTTGATATGACAAAAAGAGAGAATTTTAGGGTCAATTTGCTTGTTCTTTATTTATACAAATATGTTGGCTAATAGGAAGATATCATATGTGCCTATAATTATTTATCTCTAATGAAATATTTAATATCTTGTATTAGTGATCTTATTATAGGAAATTTTAGGGTAGCAAATAATCAGATTAGAAAAATTTATAAACAAATTGATAAACATGGCAATGAAAACATAACAATAAATATAATTTGAGACTCACTAAATAGGATCAAATTCTAAGATTTTGATTAATCTTTTGGATTAAAAAACCTAAAAAACTATTTAAGATTCAAACATACATCAATCTTGAAAAGTTTTCTAGCAATTCCATGACCCAATTACAAGAAACACCAAGCCTAGTTGTCATAAACAAAAGCTATCCAAGCATTAAGCCTCTACGGTTATCCTTATAAGTAATCCAAAAAACCTTTAATAAGGAAGAGACTTTATTATCGGGAGTCATGTTAATAGCTCAGGTTTCAATAAACCTTCCCTTGCACTTAGAAAACCATGTTTCAATAATAATAAAAAAAAGAAAACTAATTTTCCTCTTACTATAAAGGAATTAGTGCAATCTTCTACATCGATTCTAAGACAATGTTGCTTTCCTTAGCCTAACCCTGTTTTAGTTTTCGTTGGCCGAAAAAACTTTTAACCTACTATGAAAGACAAAAAACATGGGCTTATATAGCCTAGGGTTTAAAATTTTAATTTTTTAAAAATTATAATTTTGCCCTTAGCCTATTTAAACTTATTCAAATTAGGCCTAGGTAATTATTACTTGTATTAGTCGTATAAACCCAGTCTTAATTTAATTTTTACTAATCATTCTTATGTGCATGACCCATTAAGCCCCCACCATATTGGCAACAAATATAAAATAGCCCAATAAAGAATATTATATATTTATAAACCAAGATTGGCATCTAACAATGCATCATGGCCAGCTAATATGCAAAGAGTGTCAATATGGTTTTGACAAGCCTTTTAGTGTTCAGTATATCAACATAATAAATATCTTTTTGTCATATATCTTGGAATTTGCAAGAGCATGGTTCAAGTCAATGCTTAGATCATTCCATAATTGTATGCAACCTTGATTTGTTAACTCTATAATCAATATTGCCTTGGCTAAGGACTTTGAGTTAACACAGGCTAGGTACATGTGAGATATGTCCTTTCATATCACTTGGGATGATAAATCCTCTCTAGAGTGTTCATTTACCTACCATATGATTCATGCTATGTGTAAAACAACCCTACCATAAGCATCTATTTATTGTAGACCTATTCGTGATGGAATTAAAGCATGACATTCATTATATAAGATGACCTCGTATCACAAGTCTAAGGATCACTTACACTAGTGAGAGTATTTCCATAGGCACTTGAGTGAAATACTAAATGGAACACTTATAGTGGGTCATGTTCAGTGAACTTGTTACCATAACAAGCATCCATATGATGTCCCTAAGTATCTTTATACTTCATCTTATGAGATCAGTTACATGCATTATATGCATAGCAGCTTATAAATGCCAGTCTTTATGCATTGTCAATGCCCTGTCTTGAATAAATGATGTCCAAGAATGTTTTTAGAAATAGTTTTGCCACATAAGGATCTTATAATTGTAACTTTTACAATTCCCTTGCAAGGCCAATATGTTTCATGGTCTTTATCTATATAAGATATTTATAACAATTATATAATTAAAGCTTACGAATAAAGAAATACCGTTATAACATTCATTAAATATAATGTTTGATTACATGAAATCACTAAATGCTAATGGCTTACAAATCATAGTGATTAGCTTGCTAGGCTTAACCAACACTTATAGCTAAATATGACCAAAAATGCTATTACTAATTTTGTTAAAGCATTTTATAAAGCTTTAAAAAACTTTAATAATGCTTTTATTAAAGGAGATTTTTACTAAAAACCTTTAAATGACTAAAGGGCTATTTTACAAGCAATTCACCTTAAGTTTCATTGTATCAAAACAAGGTAGATTGTCAGCTATAATAGCTTTAAATTAATCTTGATTTTGATATAACTAAAACTTAAGTTCAATTAGCTTGTAAGTAAATATTTTCAACTTAGTATCTTTCCTTGAACTATTTTGAAAACACCTTGAAAAATACTTGAATGCATCTAACTCTTTTAAACACTGAAAAATATGTTCCTAATGCATACATTTGTAGAATACATTTTTGAGATAAGTTTTACATGTTACAAAGTCAAGAAAAACAATTTTAACATATTTTTTAAGCATACCCTAAGTGTATGTATCGATACAATGCTTGGCGGTAGTTAAAGTTTTATCAAACCCTTAATGTATAGATACAAGGCATAATATATTGATACATCGAGTGCATATCGATACACAATCAAGTTGTATTGATACGTAGCTACTCAATAGTCATATTTGGTACTATTAAATGCTATACATCGATGCACAAGGTAAATGTATCAATACATTATCACAAAAACAAAAGGGAATAACTCATATGCATGTAAATTAGGGAAATCTAAGGTGAATGGGGCCAAGTTAAAGGACACTGGCAATTAAGGCTAAACCTCTCTAAATACGTGTTTTGCTTCTCCTTCCTTATCTCTTTAATTGTTTTTATTTTCATTAACTTGCACTTCAAAGCTTATTGTTTAGATTTTACAATTTCATTTATCAAAGTTTTAATTTGTAGAAAGATTTTGTGAAATCAATTCACCCTTCTCTTGATTTCATTCACCACTAAAAGTGTTGACGTCATCGACTAGAAGCAAAAAGAGAGGGAGCAAGCATTTTGCATATTTGTGTTCCTTTTACTACAAAGAAAAAAGAGGTAGGAAATCAAAACTTGAGCTATTGAAGCTAAAGTTTATGGAGAATAGGGATTACCCTAGAACCAGATCTTGATGTCATGTATTAAAAGATTCCAAATCCAATGTATGCGATGTTTCGGTGTATAAGGGTACAACTTCTTAAGCATTGGCCAATGCTTTGGGGATGTTTTTTAAAGTAATTGATGAAGTGATTAAAAGAAGAATCTTGGAGTTGGATGCTTTTATTAGGGAGAATAGATTGGGTGGTAGTTAAGTTAATGGGTTTCGAATCTAGGGTAGAAAGGTGCAAGTTTATGAGAACCAAATTTTCTCTTAAAGTTTATTACTTTTAATGTTAAGGGGTTGGACACTATGAAAAAGGTCCAAATGGTTAGGCGAGTGGCAAAGAAACATACTAGTGAAAATACAAAATTACAAACTAAGCTATTGGTTATTAATCACTATTTGATAAGATAAATATGGTAAAATACAGGCAGGATTACAGGCTTTATGGCAAAGAACATACTAGTGAAAATCCAGAATGTTTTGGTGCCATTGTTGCTTAGAGGAATTTTAGTGCTTTATTAAATAGTGATAAACACATGGGGTTGTTTTTGAATTATAGAGCTATGTTTGATTTTTAAGATTTTGTAGCTAATACAGGATTAATCAAGTTGTCATTGTAAGGAGGAAATTTCACTTAGTGTTCAAATAGGGAGACAACTTAGAGTAAGTTAGATATATTTTTGTTTACCCCAGATTGGCAAAATATTTATCCTACTTTGTTTATGTCAAGGTTGCAAAATTATTTATCCAATCATAATGCAATATGCTTGTTGTTAAATAAATATAATTAAGGATCGATTCTATTTTAATTTTTTAATCATTGGGTGTTGGATGAGGCCTTTGATAAGATAGTTTTGAAAGGCTAGCATAGCATGAAAGGAAGGAGTGCTTGGGATGAATTACAACATTTAAAGTTAGAAATTAAAAAATGGATGAAATCTAAATACATTTCTTTGGAGAATCATATAGCTTTCATTAAAAAAGAGATAGCAAAGATAGACACTGATGATCACAAGGTGAGATATCAAAGTCGTATAAAACTTTAAAATTTTGACCTTTGAATTATGGGGACATTTTAGGATGAAAAAGATATGTACCATCAAAAATCATGACTTGCATGGTTGGAAAATGGTGATAGATATACAAAAATTTTTTCATGCTTCTACTAAAGTTAAAACGAATTGTAACAAGGTTGAAAGCATATCATTGTTAGAAAGAGCATTTTTACTATGAAGGAAATTAGCCAAACTTTTTCTTAATTAGTTTGCTAATCATTTTGGAGCTTAGAAAGATGATCCAAGCATTGTTATGTCTAGTTTTGAAGTTATCAGAGGAGAATATGAAACTATTGGAAAGAAAGGCAACGAAAAAAGAAACATGGCAAGTTATTAGTAGTTGTGGTAGTTCTAAAGCATTGAAGCTGGATGGTTTTATTTTGGGGTTTATTAAGTGAGTGTGTGATACTCTAAAAGTAGATGTCATGGGTTTTGTAAAAAGTTTTTGTGGACATGGTATATGCCAAAATGTGTAAAAACTACTTTCATTGCCTTCAGTCCTAAGGTTAATTCACAAATGAATGTATATAATTTTAGACCAATCTCCTAGGTAGGTCACTTGCATAAAGTTTTTGGAAAAACTTCTAACAAACTGGTTAAGGGTGGTGATGCCTATTGTCATAAGCCATGCCAATTAGCTATTATTACGGGTGGGCAGATATTGGATGATGTTTTAATTGCTAATGAAATTGCCTATTAGGATAAAAAATCCAAATCAAAGATGGGTGTGTTAAAGCTGGATTTTGCCCAAGCTTTTTATTGTGTTAAATAAGATTTTCTTGATTATGATATGATATGGAAGGTTCCAAGAATGTTTAGAGGATATGAATTAGAATTTGCATGTCTAATGTTCTGCTTTTAGTTTTGGTTAATAAGCCTCAAACGAGTCAATTTGAAATGCATAGAGGTTTAAGGCAAGGCTACCCTTTATCACCTTTTCTCTTCAATATTGTAGTTAAATACCTCAATGTTTTCTTGTTAAAGCTAATAGTTTAAACTATTTTCAAGGACCTATTGTTGGTGATAATAGAGTAGAGATAACTCATTTGCAATTTAGAGAGGACACGATCATTTTTAATGGGGTAATGAGTAATTCTTTACCATGCATTAAGCGATCTCTAAAATGTTTTGAACTTATGTCAGGCCTTAAGATCAATTCTTTTAAGAGTTGTGTAGCTGGTGTTAATGTGAAAAGTTAGCCTTTGGATTTTTAGGCGAATTGTTTTAGGTTTTGGCATCTTTTCCTTTGTCTTATTTAGGCTTGCCATTGGGTGCTGATAGTAGGGATCTTTGATTTGGAATCAAATAATTGGTTAGGTTAAATCGCGATTGAACTAGTGAAAGAAAGGTTATTTGTCTTATAGGGTTTTCATGAAGGGAACTCATTCCTAGTGAAGTCCAGCCTTATCCATGTATTGGATTTCAAAAACATCAAAATATAAAGATAAACATAGTAGAAATAATAAACATAGAAATAGCCAAACTTCTTGCAAATATTTAAGGAGGGATTTACATGTAATAAACTTTAAAATTTTAAATCAAGATTTAGTCATCCTTATGATTAGAAGTTACCTTAAGTTTAGATGTCAAAATCTAAACCTAAAGCCATAAGAAACTGGTTTCTTGAAAGATTCTTAAAGATCACAAATAGCATATGTGTCCTGCATCATAGTTGACTATTGAAACCTTCTTGATGCCCGATGATTCTCCAGTGCTAGCTAGAAGGGTTGTCAACCCTCAACTAAAAGGTAACTTTAACTCTTAAGTCAAACTAGAACCAAAATGAGAGAATGAAGGATGTTTGTGCTAGCACAAAAATCTCTCAAGAAGATGGCATATACTAGGTTTATGTTCAGGTTAGAATAGTTTTGAGAATAACTAAATTTTATCTTATAAAATATTCTCTCAAACTATTTAGCAGCCTCTTATCTCAAAGTTAGGTTAAAATTTTCTCTTAAGCCTTTAAGCCATCATATCTATATATATTAGCTCAATCTTACTCTTAATGGATTTAAAATAAGATAGTTTTGACCTAGATAAAAGACCGTAAACAAGTTGAAGTTCTTCTCCTTATGTTAATTAGTTAAATGGTCAGCTATTCCTCCCCAAATTTGGGCCAAAGAAAATGGCCACCAGGCTTGGTCCATGTAAGGTGTAATTTAGGGGATTTTAGGCCAGACTTGTGTTTCATTAAATTTAATCCAACTAATTGAATTTTTTATTCTAAATAAATAAATAAATAGCATTTATTTGATAAATATAATTATCAAACAATTATAAAATTAAATAAATTGGAAACATAATTTAGCTAGTATATACATGTCCCTATGGATTTTATCACTATAAAATCCTTAATTTAGTAAAAACAATTTTCAACTTAATTTTAATATTATTTAATATTAATTGTCAAATAATTAATACTACAATAATATTAGGAGGGATGATAAATAAATTATTGACATAGGATACTTGATTCTCAATTAAATCTCGAGCCTAGGTGAAATCCTATTTCAACTACAACTAGTGTTTATCCACCTTTACACATCATGTCTCAATTTAGATATTATTTTAATAAGATAATCGTATATTAAAGTTTTTATTAGACAACAAAATCTAAATTTCACAAATCTATTTATCCTCAATAATTTAACTTTCCAAATAAGTCCTTCATTCAAATTGCCTTTTATTTAATTAAGTTATACTTAATTAATTCTTGGATTTAATCCAACAATTCTACATTATTGTGTGTGATCTATTAGGTTCTCAACATGTTAGCAATGAACATAAATAATCTCATTAATCATATTCATAGATCAAGAGCCAGATCTAGTAATCCATCATGACCACCCAAATGTTTAAGAGTTAATGTGACCTTATAGAAACCTTTTAATAACTGGCCTATTAGTGTAGTACAGTCCATTCACCATATATCCCAGATTGAGGATGAGCATGGTGCAGTGTCTACCCAATCCTATATCCATATTAGCTCTTACAACTCATGGTTAATGTTCATGGATTTATAAGGAACAGTTCATATAATCCAAATACATGCTCTGACCAAAGATTTTAATCTAATTAAACATAGCTAAAAACACTTGAGATATTCTCCAATGTCACTTGGAATGCTGAATCCTCCCTAGATCACTCATTCATTTACCATATGATTCATGCTATACCTAAAACCACCCTACCATATGCTTATGGTATACCTAAAATTGTTGCGTAATATGTAGCAACAACTATGCCACAATAATGCCACTCTAGGTGGCTTCCTTAGCTGTTACCAGCACCTTTTTATGGTTCATTAAACTTCCACATAGAGGCACATAACGCGTAGTTGCTTAAAGCTTCTTATTACATGGAACAAGCCATGTAAGACATGCAACAAAAAGGGTGTTTAAAATTACAACATTTTTGCATGAGATGGGTACATGTCTTAAGCTATTTTTGGACCTATTTGCTGGATGAATATGCTATTGCTAGCAATTGGTAACATTATAAGAATAATGCCAAAACCCAACAAATGGTTAGAAAGGAATTTCATGGCATATTGAAGCCATAAAGCACAAGGCATTACATGGACTCTTGATAGATGTACACTTTAACTTAGAGACTACCTTATGTGCTATTTTAAGGGTACTTGGAGTCTTTGTGCTTTAGAGAGACCATAAAGCAAATGACAAATATGGTTTGATATGATCAAACTATACACGATAAGTATTCCTTGAACACAACGTGTGTCACACAATACTAACTCAGAAACTAGTGTTTAGATGCAAATTAAAATCTTTATTTCTTTTAAATATCAAATCAAATTATTATCCATTATAAAATTTTTTAAATAGTTTAAAATAACAATTGGATAATAAAATTAACATGTTTTATTTCAAATTAAATTGTTTAACTAGACAATATTTAATTTAATTGATTAATCCTAAATTAGTTTAGGGTGTACTCAATATGATTAGAATAAATGTTAACCAAGTAAGAAAAATAGTTTTCTTAATTAAATTAACTATAGGATCCATAATGGGATAGTAAAATTAATATGTTTTATTTTCAATCAAATTGTTTAATTGAAAATTATTTAATTTAATTGATTATATCCTAATTGGATTGGAGTTTATTCTAATTTGATTAGAATAAATCTTAATCATGTAAGAAATATATATTTTTTTAATTAAATTAAAAACAAAAGGATCTAAAATAAATCTAAAAAATGGTAACTAGAGATTAAAAGATATTTATATTTTCATAATATTGATTGTGAAAGTATGGGATGATTATAGACTTAGACCTGAGGTGATTATGGTTGGTTGACGTAGACACCATATTTTGCTAAGGCCAATTTTTTGGCATCATAGGAGTTAATTGAAAGTTCATTGTTTGAGGCATCATAGAGGTCATTTGGACAAGCACGAATCAGTCTCTATCATTCCTAGCCCTGTAAGAGGTTCGAAAGCCAAAGGTGCATGAAATCTACATTTATATGAGTAGGTATCAATACATGGCCTATAGGTATCGATAAAGGGCTTCCATGGTTCCAAAAATTCAAAGTTTCACATGTTTTAACAATACAAAGGGGTTGTGTATCAATACAGGTGCTTCTATGTTGTTACATAGAATTTTTGTATCGATATCGGGTTTTACAGTAGCTTCAAAATCCATTTTGGCTAATTAGTATTAACACAAAGAGTGTTGCTATCAATAGTAGCCTTAAGTATCAATACCAACATTATTGTATTGATATATGGAGCAAAAACTTGTTCCAAGTATCGATGCAATACACATTATATCGATACTTTAGGGCTAAAATACCTAATTTGTGACATTTTCACCCTCTTATAGCATGGCATTAAAGAAGAATTGGAACATGTTTTTTGCACCAAAAATTATCCAAATTCATAGCGGGCATCACCACTGGACTTATAATTGGGTTTTAACAAAATTTTGAGGTCCAAATACCCATGGCATAAAACATTTTCATGATTTAATTCAATTTGTTAGAGGGTAATCTTGGACTTTCTCATTGCCTAGTTGCCAAAAATGGTCATGATCCACTGTTGTTGTTAATCCAGCCACTGGATTTAGTGGGTAGCTAAGCATAGTACCTTGCCCATACATGAGGCACATGCATTAAAACCTTAAAATGCCCTTACTTTTTGCTTGTGGTCCTTATTATTCACATGTTCATGTGAGGCCAACATTCTCAATTGAATAGATTACACACATACACACACATAAACATTTCAAACACTTTCTAACACATTCAAACACTCTTTAAAAACTCTTCATAGCCATCCTTTCAAAAAACTATTTATTCCTTTCCATGACCAGAAACCCTTCCAAGACCCTCTATTCTATGTTTTCTTATCTTAAACCTCCCCTCCATTGTTAGCAGATCCCTTAAGCTCATTTTGGCCACCCTTTTCTTGCTAATCGTAGCAAAAAGAGGGGAAATTATGAGTTTAAAGTTGACAAGTTATTTGCTTAAGGGTTAAAACAAGGTTTGAAGCTACTTGGTATAACTTCCATCTTTTTCTCATCTTATTTTCTTCTTTTATCGTCACTTTCGTCATTTTAAAAGCCATATCAATGTGACCTAACCATATTCCTTGGACTTTCATGTATCTTGTTGCCTTGTTTATGCCTAAGATTTTTTTATGCTATATTGACCCTTTCTACTATGATCACTACATTTATGTGCTTGGTTTGTTTTAAAAGCATGCTTTAATGTTGTTTTGAAAATTCCAATGAACTTTTTCGTATTTAAACATGATCATATCATCTCCTCTAGTAAAACTCTTAATTGTTGTTAATGAAGTTAACATTTCCATGCCTCTTATTAGCCATTGTCTTTCATTTTTTATCATTATTTACATGTCAAGTTACTATTTTTACTTGTCTAAACATTCTATTTATGTTCATTATCATTAATGCCATATTTAGTTCATTATATATTGGTTAAGATAGCATGTTTATTTGAAGCTAGCATTCGATGCATTTTATTAGTTATTTTCTTTCATTTTTTGTCAATATTTACATGTCAAGTTACCATCTTTATTTCTCTAAGCATGCTATTTATGTCCATTGTCATGAATGTCATATTTAGCTCATGCTATACTTGTCAATATGCTTCTGTGATGATTGTCAAAAACCTTTCCTCAAAAACCCCCAAGTTAAGGCCATACTAACTTTAATAAATAAGGATTAACATGGGTTTAAGGTTTTTATTCATTACTCTTCCATTCTTGGGGAAAAATCATGTTTTATGTTTGGACTCAATGGTTATTGAGGCTAAATGTTCTATTTTCAAAGATAAAAATGCTTCTTTTACTATCCAAAGTGGCTTGTGTCTTGATCTTTTGCCCAAAGCCTTTGTGTTTATAACATGGTCAATAGACTGTTTCATCATCCCCAACTACATTGAGATCATGAAGCCTATGTCACTCATTCTTTTCTATCATAGATGTTCTGATGTCCATGATACAAGTTTAGTCTTAAAAAACTTAGAAAAAATAAAATATTCCCCTATTTTTATTCTAACAAGAGTCCATTTGCATCGTTTTATCCATTACAATGGCTTTTAATTATGAGATATGGCAAATGGCATCAAGACTACATTCTTGAATAGCCATCTTGCCAAGAGCATCTATATGATACAACTAGATGGGTTTGTAGTAAAAGGCTAAGAAATAAAAGTTTAGAATTTTTTTAGATCTATTTATGGATTAAGGCAAGCCTTATGCTTATGGAACCAAAGATTTGACCAAGTAATCAAGTCTTTGGACTTAGCAAAACATTGATGAACCTTGTGTTTATAAATATATCAAAGAGGGCAAAGTGGTCTTTCGAGTCTTATACATTAATGACATACTACTCATTGGGAATGATGTAGGGAACTTGTCATCGATCAAACTATGGTTGTCATAATAGTTTGACATGAAGGATTTGTCTCTTTAGAGATTAAAAAAACATAATGATAGCTTTGTCCCAAGCTTTATACATTGACAAAATTATTAAAAGGTAAGCAATGCAAGATGCCAAGAACGGTTTACAGCCTTCTATTGTAGGATTCATTCTTTCATTGAATGATTACACTAAGACATCTGAAGAAAAAGAGTGCATGAAGAAAGTCCCTTATGCATCCGCTATGGGTAGTCCTATGTACGCTATGCTTTGCATACTACCAAATATTTTTTACATGGTTGGTACTGTAAGTTGATATCAATCGAACCCTAGTAACAAGCAATGGCAAGCCATAAAGCATATATTCAAGTATCTTAAAAGAATGAGGAACTATATGTTGGTATATTCTAGAAGGGACCTAGCATCCATGGGATATATGGATTCAGACTTCCAAACTTGTAGGGATTCAAGGAAATCGACTTCCAAGTTTGTATTTGTCCTAGAAAGAGGTGCCATTCTATGGAGGAGTGTAAAACAAGCTTATAATCCTAACTCCAAGATGGAAGATGAATATGTGGCTACCTCTAAAGCATCTAAGGAAGCGATTTGACTTAACAAGTTCCTTAGAGACCTTAAGGTAACTCCTGGTATGGATAGATTTATTATGATAATAGTGAAGCAATAGTAAATACCAAGGATTTTAGACAGCACAAAAGGATAAAACATATAGATAGGTAATACCACATTATAAGAGAACTGGTGATGGAAGGGTTGTTGATGTCTACAAACTTGCATCCAATGACAACATTGCTAATCCTTTTACTAAAACTCTAGTCGTTAAGAGTTTTAAAAGGCACATTGATGGATAGGGAAGTGAGACATGACTTATTTACTCCCTTAAGTCAAGTGGGAGATTGTTAGGAGTGCCTTAAAGATGAATGGCATTTTGATTTATTTCATTAATTTGAATTGATTATTTACATATGTTTGAGTTTTCATTACATCATTACTATTCTGTACTTATTTAGATTTACATATTAAAGTAAATGTAAGCAAATTTGGCTCATTGATTACTTATGTTATACCATTAGAATGTTGCATATAATTGACTTATATGTGGGAAAACAACATGCTAAGGTAAGTAGTCTAAATCGATAGTCCATAGTGTATGGGGTTAATGTGAGCAATTAACTCATGTCAAGCAGTATGTCATCTAAATCCAATTGGGGAGATGGCTAGTCTTGGTCATCTGAAGCAATTTAACTCTGAAGTAGAGACATAGATATATTACCTAGAGGTTGTGATATATTAGATTGGACCAAGTGCAATTAGTCCATACATTACCTAGAGGTTGTGATATATTAGATTGGACCAAGTGCAATTAGTCCATTAATAAGTCCATTTACATGGATTAATTTAGTTTCGACATTCATTATGTACTTACCTTAATCCTGAGTAAGTCATTGACTCCATGTGTACAACTTGTATACCTTGATGTTTCCAAAGGCCAAAGCATTTTGAAGTAGTAAGCTGCTAGACCGATTTGTTGGGCATATAAATTGTACTAAATGTGAGTTTTACTTTTAGATATGGAATCATAGCTCCTATAAAGAGTAAAGGTTATTCTTTTAAAAGGCATTATACGGCGTAGTGAAAATGGACGAGGCCTTGGTCATTTGTATGTCAAATAATAAATTGTTCACATATAGCGAACAATCATTTTCACATGGAGAGTATAATGGAACTTTAAAACAAGGTGATCAAGTAGGTAAAATGAACTTTTAACCTTAAATTGATCACGGATATCATATAAAGGCATTACACAAATAACAAGGTCATTGGACTAAAAGGCTATTTATAAAGTTTACATAATATGATATATAATTAGGAGTACAGTCTTAGGTATTTAATGGTGCGACTCTGAAATTAATAATTATATGATTAATTATTCGAGATAGAATAATTAATACATAGATTATTGAAGCCTAATTATATATGTCCAAATAGTCCCTCCACTAGCTCAATATAATTTTTTAACGGCTAGTTATTAACCAAAATATTCAGAGATGAAAGATTTTTAATATGGTGAAGTGATACGCCAAATTCACTTATTTCAAGAGTATGGGCATTTTCTTCAGTAAATAAATGAAAATAATTTTTTTGGTATTATTTATCTAGAATATATATTTAATTTGATTAAATATTTATTTAGACAAGAATTAGTAATTAAATTATGTATATTTATCTTTTGATAAATATAAGAATTAATTTAAATTAAATAGATGTAGAAAATTAATTATTTATATAATTAATTTAATATCTATTAGGACTTATTTGAATATTTATTTATAAATTAAATATGGATAATATTCTAAATAAATTTAAAAAATTATTTTTGTTTATTTATTTTAATTTATGATTAAATTAATTATTTTGTTATAGTTAATTTTATTTTGATACTTTCTACATAATTGTTCTATTCGAATAAAATTGCCAAGATTTTATTTCGAATTAGAATTAAAGTTATGAAAAATTATTAGGCTAAATAAAATTAATAGTTTGATTAGAATTAATTAATATTCAAATTAAACAAGCTAAATTCCATAAAATAAATTTGGGCCAAAATATTGTCTATGGACACCAAGGTTTAGGCCAAATTATAGTGGGCAGACATACTAAGGTTAGCGCCACATATTAGTTTTATTGAATTAAAAAAATAATTATTTTAATTAAAAATTTAAAATTAGGGCTAGCTTGTTACCAAGTGTAAATAAGAGACTTATGCCTATGGTTTTTTCTTAAACCTTGGAGCCACATCTGGAGGTTTCTAATCACAATATCTCGTGATTGTAAACCTTGTGGTATAAGGTGGTTGTTAAGGAGAATCAGCTTGTATGAATTTAAAGTTGATCGAGACAAAAAATGCCCACACACTCTACCATCTGGGAATTGGAGAATGAAGAAGATTAGTTAGTTGAAGCTTTCACACAGATCTAGAAATTCTTGGACTATTTTTTCATATTTGCAAAAAATGGTTTTATTGTATCTAACAACACGATTTAGTATGATTGGATTCAGAATTCTTAAAATTTTCATTATGCATTTGATAAGTTTTTCCTACATAGATGATGAACTTACATCACCACTTATAGTGTTAACTTTCTTCCAAAAGATATCACATCGTCTTAGTAGGGATAATTTTAACAAGAACACTGTTATGCTATCTGCATCATCCTTGGCTTTGGCAGGCCAACTTCACTACCCTTAGCCCTTTTGTGCGTACTCGAAAGGCTTTAGAATGCCTTGGTTTTTTCTTAGGGCAAATTTTCATTGATGTTACTTTTATAGTCATAAATCTAGTGTTCTTTATGGCTAGGCTTTTCAATAAAAAGATGAAAAATCACACTTTAGGAAAAAAATAAGGAATAAAAAATTTTGTTAAGAAAATAGAGTAAAAAAACTATCCAAAAAAGGTCATGAGTTAAGTAGATAAAAGAAAGAAATTGAAAAGGGCAGACCAATAAAATGGGAGTGGTATTAGAGTTTTCCCCTAATTTGCTCATAGTATTTTGCGTGACATCCATACTTTTTAGTTACATGCATGCATAGCATATCTAACATCAATCATCATTTTTCAACATGGTCATGCACAAATCATTACATAATGTTGAACTCATTTTTTCTTTACCTTGAAAGGGTCTAACATCTGGGATCAATTACAAGCAAGAATTATTACTTTTGAAAGCATCCAAAAGGAGCTCGAGCATGATGTTTGGGAAATTAAAGAATAGCTCGCAAGAATTATAAAACCCTTAATTGGTCTTCCTGGGAGGGAATATGTACAAGACGCATCATCATCTACAATAAAATAGATAGATTACATCATAGTGAATCAATCGAAAGCACGTATTAGCATCTTAAAGGGAACCATCGAAAAAGTTGGACAAGATATTTGGAATATGAAGGGACAATTGTCAAAATTAATAAAGAAGCTCACAAGCCTGGGTTAAATAAAATAAATTATTCTCGAGGTACACTGTCAACAACAACTTAATTCCATACTCTATACGACCTAATGCTAGGATCAAAGATGTAAGTGTCTAAACCTGAAATGATCAACACCAAACCCTTTGTTATCACACTTCCCTTGATATTTGAGATTGAACGCCTTGGTTCTGAGTTGTTACAAATCAACACCTTTTTTAAAATAATACATCCTTTCATTAACTTTCAGTCATCCTTTGGTTCTGCATTAAGAAAAGATCACAGGAAAGGTTCTAATTTGATCTCATTTTGATGACATAGAGAGAGAGCCATATCCCCTTTTACTCTACAGATATTTGGTTGCATCTATTTATGTCCTTGAGTAAAGGCCCTCGTACCCTCAGTGGTTTAATGCTAACGCTCATTACGACTACCACATCGAGGCACCAAGGCATGATACTGAGAACTACATATCATTCATGTGAAGGGTAAAGGACATATCGACTCCAAGATTTTGCAATTCAACTTAAATCAAGGATTATAGCTAATCAAAGAATTCAGAAGACCAAGCAGAGTTCCCAATCATAGAAAATGGTAATTGGATCTCTCTTAAGCTTTTAGGAGTACTAGGATGTCAAGATAAAAGAATATTTACAAAGATAATGTTTACTTGTTCTTTGAAATTTTGTAAGAGAAATTCTATGTATAGAGGACATCCGAGGAATGATGAAAAACATGTTCAAGCTTTATGGGATACTGATTTGTAGGTTTGTTATTTTCACTATGATTTCCCCCATGTTTAGACTTGATCAAAGACCCATGGCATTGTTAATTCATTTATTTATTCATTCACCCACCCATTCACATAGCCATGACAACAACAAAAGTAAACAATGCTAAGGCCTAACATATCTCCTATATTAATTGGCATTTCTTTTTTTAAGTAAACTAAGGAGAAAAGATTACGCATTTTAATTGGATGAGCTCTTTAGTTCAGAGCTTCCATAATTAGCATATGATTTAGAGCAGTTGAGACTAAACCCATCATGGAAGATTTAGGATTCAAAAATACAACAAAAATATGGCCATCTCCAAAAAAGAATCAAAGCCTTAGAGCAAGGAAAAGGACTTTATGATGCCAAAGAACTCTCAGTGGTCCCCGATATGACTATTCCATAAAATTTAAGGTCTTAGAATTTAAGAAGTATAATGGGCTCAGTTGCCTAAAGATGCTTCTGACTACCTACTATCACAAAATGGGCGAGTATGCTAGGGATAAAAAACTATTGATCCATATCCTTCTGAAAAGTTTGACTTGAGGTAGCATCCAAATAGTATTCCAAACTATGAGGAAACCAAATATGCACTTAGAGAGATTTGGCTTAGGCATTTTTGGAACTATACAAGCACTTGCTAGAAACCATTCTTGATCATTGGACTCTTTCAAACATGTGAAAAAAGTCTCATGAAACCTAAAAAGACTATGCTTGTAGATGGAAAATGGTAGCTTTTCAAGTTAACCACCTTTTACTAATAGTAAGCTAACTGCTTATTTCATGGACACTCTCTTTTCTCCTTATTTCGATAGGATTATTGATAATTCCTTCATGAAATTTGAGGACATGCTGTTTGCTGTATAAGAATAAAAAATAGGATTAAGAGAGGGAGAATCGAAAGTGCGAATGCTAGAATACCTTCTAGAAGGGAAATGGGCAAGCAAGTTTTGACCATTAATGGCAAAAAAGAGGGACAAATTCAAGGAGATGCATTCAAAGTTTGTCCTTACCACTAACCTATAACTAATTGTCCGCATCCACAAGCCCATCCATATATATGCAGCACCTACCCAGAGATATAAGCTAGCTCAGAGATCATATCAAACTATTTATGAGAGTGTAAAAGAAAAAAAACAAAGGTATATTATTCCCTGTTAATCTCTTATACAGAGATCTTTCTTTTGGTGATCCGAAACCAAATGATCTCTACTGTCCAAGTAAGGCCTAGGAAACCTCCTTATCAAAAATGGTACAATCGCAGCCTCACGTGTGTGTATCATTAAGGGGTAAAAGGATATGCTATGGAGAATTTTGTGGCACTCAAATACAAGGTTCTAGTCATCATCAATGAAAATCTAGCAAAGTTTAGGGCACTCATGAGTGCCTATTAGAAATAATGGCTTGGAAACTATGAGTCTTTGGGAAGTGTGCTAGACAAGGGCAATTTTAATCCTTATTTAAATTCTATACATATTTTTCATTTATGAAAGAATATGAATTTTGGATTCAAATGAATGAACTCTCACATACAATCATCATGCATCATAAATAATTTTGAATGTTGAATCTCTTTACCAATAAAGCCCTATGTGATTAAATTCTAGTCTTAAAGGTAAAGTAATTTTCTTGAAAAAAAATGTCGATAGTCTTGACAAATTGGCAAACATTATTAGGGGCAAATCTACCTTTGCCAAAACACTTCACTTATATCCTACGTGATATCACTTTGGTTCACTTTAAAATTGAAAAATCACAGAAGAAAAGTTAATCTATCAGAAGAACTCTCCTTCGAGTTGCTTAAAAGTTAGGTAATCAAGACCTAATCTCAAAGGAATTGGATAGGTAAGTTTGACATGTGTTAAGCTTGGGATAGGACTTCAGGGCTCTTCGAATCCTTTTAGACAACCCCTTGTCATGGACACCATAACATTTCCCCGAACATTTGACCAATAGGGAACATAACCAAAACAAACCATTCTTATTTCTTTTGGAATAAATCCTCGTGGACATGATAGTCTTTTAGACAACCCCTTGTCATAAACACCATAAATTTTCCCCAAACTTTTGACCAATAGGGAATATAACCAAAACACATTATTCCTACTTTTAGCGTAAAAGACCTTATTATAACCCTTCTATTTGGTCGATCAAAATATAAGATCATTTTTGGCAAGAGCAAATAAGACATTTAAAATTTTTTAAAAAGAACTTTGCCCCAAAAAATGACTCATCAGTCTATATAGTCATGTTTGAAATGAAAGACAATCATCTTTTATTCATCCTTTTGGAAATTACAAAATCATTCCCTTTGCTACCCCTTTTAAGCCTAACAATTTTTTTTAAAAAAACCTTGACTAATCAAGAAATGATTGGGGGACATGAAAAACCATTTAAGGAAAAAGGGCAGATATCCATTTATATAATTATGAAAATGCTTGACATCATGCAACAAATATGGAATGTACCAAATCATTGAAGTCCAAATTTCCTTCCAAAAAATTAAAAAAAAAAAGAAAAACAAAAATCAAAAATAAAAAATTAAATCAAAAGTCAAATTCAAAGCTAAATCAAAAGGGGAAGAAATAAAAGAAATAGGGACATCAAAAGTAGAAGGGATAGAAGCCCTCATGAAAAGAAATAATCCTTGATTTGATCACCTTCAAACATTAAATTTGGGCGTGTAGTGCATTACATACCTTAAAAAGTTTGTGTCAATCCAGCATGGATATTTGAACTAATGACCCCACTCTTTTGAAAATTTTTCTTTTGTAAAATTTTAAGTTTCCTTTAGGGGCATGATAAAGCAATAGAAAAACAAAAAGACATTAAAAAAAAAGAAGAAAAAGGGTCAAGAAAGAAAAGAATGAAGCTTTAAGGTGAAAACATAAAAAATAGCAAAGATAAAAATCCTAAAGGCATCTCTAACATGCTCAAATAGCCACTGAAAGGAAAATTGTACCACCCGGTCAAAAAGGTTATTAAGACTCTTAAAATCTTAAGATATCTAGAACCTTCACAAGTCAACGAAAAAGGCCCAATTTCTAAAACATCCATTAGAATACGTTTTTGATTAATATCTCTCAATTAAGATAAACACTTACCTATGAAGCTTTGCAAATAACCTTTTAATGATAAAAGGTTACTTACCAAATCTAGCACCTGTCACCTTGTCACATCTAACAACTGAAAGAGTGTCATGATAAGATCTCATGGAATTCGAATAGAGAAGCATTCGTCTTTTATTTTTCATCAATATACAAAGCCTAGTCCTTCGAACCATTTCATATCGACCCTTAATTTTATGGTGTCAACTACCAAAACTCTAAACTTTTCTATAAACATTAAGAGTCCTTGATTATAATTTATCAATATTTCCAAGTTCTTAACATTTTCTATCAACATGTCACACCTGAACTGCCTGAACCATACAAAAATATTGATTTCCTTACCTTACTCAAGAACGCCTATAGGATGATTACAAGTTGTCAAAAATTTTGATGTTACATGAACATAACACATTGTCACCTTTAAGTCTAGAAAATACTCACATGGAGTAAGTTGTGTTTGATTTGCTTGATTCTATAACCAGACAGCTTATGGCACATGAGATATGAATCACCTAGAGCAAATAGATAAAAACACTACAACTTAAGTTTATGAGGGTGTAGTCCTGATTTGAGGAATAGCACTCTTGCTTTTTACCCTATTAGGGAACGTCAAGATGCTTGAAAACTTTAGACTTGAAATGTAAAAGATAAGCTAGGGCAATAAAAATCAAATGCTTAAAATCATCCTGTGAAAATCTCACACCTACTTTTATCAACAAGGTCACCTTGAAAAGTCAACAAATTAGCAAATCACGTTTTTGTATGGTGACAAGAAAACAAAAGGTGGAAGATTAGCATAGACCGAAAAAAAAACTCAATAATCCTTGATCAAATGTAAAGCACTTCCAAGTGGGATTCATAATAAGCAACAAAGAGGAAATCCTCTTAATCTTTTATATATCAAGAAATGTTTCACCTACCAAAATGATAATATACTCATGAAAGAACAATAAATAGATACAGTCATACATGCATTTTCTTAAAAACACTTACATCACATCAACATATGCATTATCCAAATGCACCTCATGCATCATTTTAGATTTCTCATGTGAAAAAAGTCTTTTTCTTTATGGGATGCCTTTCCATAATTTAAAGGTCAAGCTCAATGATAGCAGTAGCTTAGTTTGGTTAATCGATTTTAGTCAAGAGTTTAAGCTCAATGATGCTGATAAGCTAGTTCAAGCTAATTGGTCCTCAATCAGAGTTCAAACCCAATGAGGCCGGTAGGCTACTATTAACTATTTGGCCCCAATCAAAATTTAAGCCCAATGAGGTCAGTAGGCTAATTTTGACTAATTGGCCTCAATCAATAAATTTAAGCCCAATGATGTTCGTAGTCTAGTTTTAGCTAATTAGACGTAGTCAAAATTTAAGCCCAATAACATTAGTAGGTCTATCCTAGCTAATTAGCCCATGTCATAGAGAAGTTAAAAGCCTATTAATATCTATAGGTTAGTCTCAACTAATTGGCCCATGTAATAAAAACTCAAGCCCAATGACATTAGTAGGTCAGAACCAGCTAATTAGCCTACGTCATAGAAAATTAAGCCTAATGACACTTGTAGGTTAGTCCTAGCTAATTGGCCCATGTCATAAAAAATCGAAGTCTAGTGACATTGGTAGGTCAGTTTTGACTAATTGGCCCATGCCATAGTAAGTCAAGCCTAAAGGCGTCGTAGGTCAATCCTAGCTAATTGGTCCATGTCATAGAAAATTAAGCCTAGTAGGTTAGTTTTGGCTATTTAGACCATGTCATAAAAAGTCAAAGCCTAATGACGTTAGTAGGTTAGTTACAACTAATTGGCCCATGTCATAAAAAGTTAAGCCAAATGATGTCGGTAAGTCAGTCCTGGCTAATTAGCCTATGTCATAGAAAATCAAGCCTAATAATGTTGTTAGATAAGTACAGCCCATATCATCAAGGGTTAAAGCTAGTAAAGCAGGTAGGTTTAGCTCAAGTTACCTTTTTGTCAAGAAAAATTGTTAGGCAGGTCTAGTTCCAGTTCTTTAAGTTAAACCTAGGGGAAGGTTAGGTTTAGGATCACTCTCGACCTCTAAAAAAACTTCAACTACCTTGCTGTAAAAATTAAAATTGCTACCAAAATATTATTTTATCTTGGCATTATATTAGTTTTAGTTTTTTTCATTACAGAGAACATGAAGTAGCAAGAAGCACACCTAGGACAAAGTGGCATCTATCCATCTTTGCCTTGTTACTAATATTCAACAATAGCCAAAGAAAAGCAACTATAGACACTACTCTGTTCGGGCCAATTTTTTAGAATCCTAGGACTTAAGTAAAAGGTTATTGTTTGAGGCATCATTGAGGCCATTTGGACAAACATGGATTAGTTCCCTTTCATTCTTAATCATGGTAAAAGATTGAAAGCCAAATTGCATAGAATCTACATTTACATGTGTAAGTATCAATATATAGCCTTTAGGTATTGATACAAGGTTTTACATCACTAAAATTCAAAGTTTCACATTATGTATCGACACAAGAGCGTTGTGTATCAATAAGGTGCTTCTATATTGTTATATAGACCTTTTGTATCAATATTAGGCTTTGTAGTAGCTTAAAAATCCATTTTGGTTAGTAAGTATCGATATAAAGAGTGTTGGTATCAAAACTGGCCTCTAAGTATAGATACCAGCTTATTGTATTAATACCTGGAGTAAAAATTTGCCCAAGCATCGATGCAATACACATTGTATCGATACTCTAAGGCTGAAATGCCTAGTTCATGCCATTTTAACCTCTTTGCACTAGGACATTAAAACATGAATCAGACCATGTTTTTGGCACCGAAAATCATCTAAATTCATAGCAGGCCTTAACATTAACTTATGATTAGATTTTAACAAATTTTTTAGGCCTAAATAGCGATGACAAGGGACATTTTCATTATATAATTCACTTTGCTAGAGGGCAAACTTGGACTTTCTCATTACCTAGCTACTAAAAGTGACTTTGATTCACGGTAAGGATTTAGTGCGTAGCTGAGCATAGTACCTTGTCCACACATAAGGTATATGTACCAAAACCAAAAATACCCTTACTTTTTACATATGTTGCTCATTATTCACATGGTCATATAAAGCCAACATTCTCAACTGAACAAACTACATGCACATTTCAAAAACTTTTTAGTACATTCAAACATTCTCCAAGAACTCTCTTTATGCATTATCCTCTCAAAAAACCTTTTATTCCCATAACTTCTTAGAACCACCACCGAAAACCTTGCAAAGCCCTCTATTTCACCTTTTTCTCACCCCAAAACCTTTACTCCATTGTTAGCACACCCCTTAAGCTCATTTTAGCCACCCTTTTCTTGCTAATCAATAGCAAAGAGAGCAAAAAAAGTGAGCTCCAAGTTGACAAGTTTTTTATGCAAGGGCTAAAGCAAGGTTTGAAGCTACATGGTATAACTTTCATTTCCTTTTTATCTTATTTTCTTTTTTTATCATCATTTTCATAATTTTAGAGAGCATATCCTTGTGACCATGACCATATTCTAAGGAATCCTATGTATCTTATGGCCTTGCTTATGGTAGACTTAGGATTTTTTATCTATAATGACCGCCTTTGCTGTGCTTTACCCTATTTATGTGCTTTTTGCTTTAAAAACATATTTTAATATTGTTCTAAAAAATCTAGCAGACTTTTTTTGCTTAAACATGAACATGCCATCTCCAATGGCATGATTCTTAATTTTTATTCATGAAGCTAAACTTTCATGCATCTTATTAGTCATTATCTTTTTTTTTGTCATTTTTTACATGGTAGGATGCCATTTTTACTTGTCTAAAAATGCTATTTATGTTTATTGTCATTAATGTCATATTTATCTCGTAATATATTTGTTAAAATAGCATTTTTGTGCATCTTATTAGTCACTTTCATTCATTTTTGTCAACATTTACATGTCAGGACACCATCTTTATTTGTTTAAGCAAGCTATTTATGTTTGTTGTCATAAATGTCTAATTTTAGGAAAAATCAAGTTTTATGTTTGGATTCAATTGTTATTTAGGTTAAATGTTCTATTTTAAAAATAAAAATGCTTATTTTATTATCTAAAGTGGCTTGTGTCATAACCTTTTACCTAAAGACTTTGTGTTTGCAACATGGTCAATGACCTCTTTCATTATCCCAAACTACTCTAGGATTGTGTAAATGAGCTTGTTAAGCCCATATCACTCATTCCTTTCTATCATGGAGGTTTGGATGCCCATGACCCGAGTTTAGTCTTAAGAGACAAAAAAAAATAAAAAAATTCTCTTATTTTTGTCCTGATAGCACTATAGTCATGACTTAAAAATTATTTTCAAACCTTAAACCATTTTTCACAAATTTCATGATATTTTTTCCTAAAAAGGCATTAAATTACCTTTCCAAAGGTATTTTGTTTGCCCTTAGATCATTTCAAAAAAGAAAGCTATGATTTATTGAATTAAGACTACTTGAACCCTTAGAATCAGTGATTTGCATATTGTTTGGGCCATTTTGACCCACCAAATGATTTTCTAAATTCTAAAAATATTTTTTATAAAAATTTCTTGAAATTCACTTTTTGAGAAGGTATGTTTGTGATTTAATGATTACATACAAGCTAAAATGATTTTTCAAAATTCATCCCACCCTTTTCGCTATTAACGTCGCACTAGACCTAGCTTAAAAAATCATTTCCATTTGGAAGGTGATTTTTTGGGATTTTTGAATTATTTTTACAGTAATGCTTGTCAAGTTACCTTGACAATGGTACCTTATTCAACTCCTGAAACCTTTGAATTCGCCAAAATAAAATAAATAAAGAGGACAACATAATGCTATCCCCCTATTTTTAACATTAGTCAAAATCAATTGATTTCCTCTAAATCCCACTTTAAAATGTTTGAATGCCTCCATGTCATCTCAATTAGTCTGTTTGAGTCAAAAAATATGCGTCAACCCTATACATCCAAATCAATGCATGAGCAATATTTGTTCACCTTATTTTTATAAATTTCTTTTTTAATAAAAAATCACCTATTTTGTCAAGAATTCTTCAAAAATGTCATTTTGTCAAGAAATTATTGAACCTTTGTCAAGATAAATCTATCCAGCTTGTCTTTCCAATATCATCAAAGTTTTCATCTATGGGGATGCTTTAAACCATTCAAGAGGATATTCCAATCTTGTTTTTATAAACATGATTAAAATTTTCAAAAATCACTAAAATTTTTATCTTCAATGATACTCCAATCCGGGATTTTGAAAGATACTCCAACTCTACTTTTCAAAATTTGTCAACAAAAAAAATAAATTTTCTCTATCTTTGGTCACTCCAATCTTTTGCTAAATTTAAACCCAATTTTCATGCATCAATTAATCAATGGATCTGAAAGTATCTCCAAAATTATCAACTTAGTAATTTCATGATAATTGATGATAATTACAAGATACATTTTGATCATCCCTATCTCTCCCTTTTGTTGTTTTGTGTGATTTATCTTATGCAATATTATTTTTTTCATCGTACTGACATGGTTTCCTTTGTGATAATAATTTTGCACCCATATTTCCAAAATTGTTTTTGAAAAATTATAAGGTAATGTTCTGTATCGGTGTCTATCCAGCGGTTGATACAGAATACCAATCTTAAAAAAAAAAGTAAATTTGAAAAATATTTAAATAAAAAATCCCTAGGTTCTCTATCTCTTCGGGTACATAAACAATTTAATTTTTTTATCTAAAACCTAGGTTTATTTTATTCAAAGTCATGCATGAATTATATTTAAATAATGACAAGTCAAAATTAAGGGAACCAAAACTAAGTTAACATGGCTAAAAAGTACTAATTTCAAGTATCACAGGGAGGTTTGCACCTCCTTACACACAACCAACTCTCGGACCCAATCATTAAATCTTTGAATTACGCAAACTATGGAATCATTGTTTAGAGTTCTATAACTTTGAATATTAGATTCAATAGGCATTCGATCACACCTAGCTTAAATGGTCGATAGCGACTTTAATTGTTATCCACTTCATGGTGGCCACTTGAGACTAGTTGGATGAGCAATTCATCTGATGGTCTTTTTTCATGGCCAAGAGTAAAAATCCATACTTACTCGCTCCCATCACATCAAAAAAGGGAAGAGTCTTGATCAAAAAAACATATCCCCATCAAGAAATACTTTAAATCATGTGTGCTTCTTTCGTAAAAGGCACATTGTCAATAATTGATTATTTTTCAAGGCATTTCTTTTAAATATGATTTGCATACCTTACCTTATCTCTTATTTTTTAGGGTTATAAAATTATTTCCTTTCCTAATTCCCCTAGAATGTAACTCAAGGTTTCTTTATTACAAATGTAATTAGCTGCATTAAAGTGTAGAATTAGGATTAGTTAGAAAATTTTGTAACCTGAAGAATGAGATCCAAGCAAAGGCACCGTGAAGCTTGGGAGATTGCAAAATGACTTATGACAATGTTGTATGTAATCATCTAGGAATTGACTAAGTAATTTTCTTTGGTGGCTTGAGGAAGTTACATTAGTATTGTCCATAATCATCTAAGTAGTATGCATGATATTAGGTCACATGTTACGCATGATAAAGATAGCCTCCATTATTCATAACAAGATACCCAAGTTTCAAGAGTTGGGATTTATTAAGCTGATTCAAGGTTTCAATTGTCTAAACTACTTGAGTTATGAATAATAGGTTTTACTAAACTAATTTTGTGTTGTCCAGATGCATAAAACTTGACTATATGGTGTTAAAGGAAAAGGTTAGGCAAATTTTATATGATACATTTAGGCACAGAGTTGCTACCTAACTGATATGAGAGTTGCATAGAGATGCAATGGCAAGCTATGTTGCATAGCTAATAAGACATATTGAGATTTGTTAAGCCAACTCGAGGTCAAAACATCTTAAAAGGGGTCTTAACCCATAAGAAATAGCTTGAAAAGAATTTAAAATAATAGTGAGTGCTATTATCTTAAAAAATTAGTTGGAGAACTAATCAAGATTCAATACCTTATCTTAAATTGGTTTAGTCTGTAAAAACTAATTTATATTTTTGTCCATACTATATTGTTAAAATGGGATTTATAGTAATTTTATTGCAAGGCATATTCATTAGCCCAAAGTGTTTGGACGGTGAAAAATGTTCTCAATAAAAGGAAGCTTAGTTGTTCCCATATGTTTGCAATTAAGTTGAACCATTATATTATTAATTATTCTAACAAGATAATTGGTTTGGGAAGTGGATCAAACTTATGTAAAGACATAAGGTTGTTAAGAATAGTAAATGAACGGGCTCTAATAAGGTTGTCCTAAAGGATGGGTAATGGCATAAGAGTTGTGACAACTATCATTATGACCTCTGCCTCATTATTGCCCTTAAGCATGACCTTGGAACTTAAAGAATTTCTTTAAATTCTAAGATGGTCTAGAAACATTATTTTAGTTTCAATTATGATTTCGAACTTAAGATGAAAAATAATAGTTGTTCAATAATCCTAAAAGACATGATCTATGCATAGGGCACATTATAGAATAGCCTATTTATTTTGAATCCAAAAATGCTTTTACTCAATATTAATATATAGAAACCAAAGAAAAATGTTCCAACTAAGACCTATGTCAATGATCACTAAGGATATAGGTATGGTTACTTAATGAAAAGTAAGTCCAAAGTTTTTTAAAAGTTTAAAGAGTTTAAGGCAAAAGTAGAGAAACAAACTACCAAGAGTATTCTTCTAATAGATCTAATCGAGGAGAAGAATATTTATGTTAGGAATTCTTGTATCATTTAATAGAAAATAGTATTCTATCTTAATGGACTCCACCCAAAACTCAGCAACATAACAGGGTATGTGAAAGGAGAAATCAAACTTTATTAGACATGGTTCATTCCATGACATCTAAGGCAAGCCTTCTAATATCCTTTTGGAGATATGCCTTAAAAACTACCACTTATCTTCTAAATAAGGTTCCAACCAAATCTACGGATAAAACACCATATAAGATATGGTGTGGTAAAAGACTAATTTTGTCTCATCTTAAAATTTGGGCTATTTTTTTATGTGAAGCGAGCAGTGTCTAGGAAGCTCAAAGCTAGTTCAGATAAAGGTACATTTATAAGATATCCTAATAAAACTTTTAGATATTACTTCTACAACTTGACTGATCAAAAGGTGTTTCAAAGCATGCCATCTTCTTAAAGAAATAGTTTCTACTAGAAGAGTTTAATAAGAGTAAACTTAATCTTAGAGAAGTTCAAGAGCCATAAATAGATATACTAATGGAACTAGAGTTAAGGGATGAAACATTAGATGTTCTACCTAAAACTCAAGAAATACAAGAACTCTAATAATGCAGTAAGATCAGGCAAGCTTTTGACAGATATGGATTTCTCATTTACAATAATGATATTCCAAGTGATACTTAACCTACCATTTATGAGGAAGGAATGGTTGACATTGATTCCTAGAAATGGCATGATGCCTTGAAATATAAGATAAATACCATGAAGGTTAGCCAAGTATAATTTTGGTTGACCAATCTGAAGGGATCAAACCTATGGGTGCAAATGGGTCTTTAAGAGAACAATTGATATGGATGGCAATGTGTAAACTTAAAAGGCTAGACTAGTGGAAAAATGTTCTTATAAGGAAACCTTTTCACTAGTTGCTATGGTAAAATCCATTTGGATTATGTTTGCTACTGCTGTGTACTATGATTACAAGTTATGGAACATTGCTGTGAAAATTGCATTCTTTAATGGGAATTTGCAAGAGGAAATATACATCCAGTAGCTTGATGGATTTACATCTAAGTCAAATCAAATCAAGTATGTAGGCTTTAGAAGTCCATTCATGGACTAAAGCAAGCTTCACAGAGTTGGAACATTAGATTTGATAAAGCAATTAAAGAATTTGGTTTTAAGAAAAATCTTGATGATCTTTATGTCAACAAGAAGATAAGTAGATAGGCCATCATTTTCCTAGTGCTATATGTTGATGATATATTCTTATAGGAAAAAACATACCTATGCTACAGGCCAATAAACTCTAGCTATCTAATAGATCTCCATAGAGGACTTAGGAGAAGTGGCATTTATTTTAAGAACTAAGATTTATAGGGATAGATTGAAATGAATGCTTGGCCTATCCCAATCCACCTATATAGGCAAGATATTAAAAGGTGTAGCATGGAAAACTCTAAGAGAAGAAACATGACTATGTATATGGTTTACATTACTCGAAAGAGTTATGTCCTAGGACATTAGATGGAAGACATGTATGGAGTAGTTGAAGTCCTTGTTAGGGGTTACTCTATTGCTAGCTTTAATATGATTGGGTTGATAGCAAATCACAAAATGGTTTTGTATTTACCCTTAATGGTGCTAGTGGGAGATTATTAGTGTAAACATTGTAAGCTAATCGAAGTTGCTTGTAATGTGCTGGCTTTTAGACATTTGACATAAAATACATTATATATTATTAATGTTAATGAAATGTTTCTTTATCCATAAGTTATACTATAATTTTTATTAATAGCTTATGAAGATAAAGCCTATGAAACACATTAGCTTTGGAAAGGAATTGTAAAGAGTTGCAATTGTGAGATCCTTATTCATTAAAGTCATATTTCTAAAACTGTTCCTGGTCATCGTATTATCAAGATTAGGCATTGGCAATGCACAAAAACTGGCACATGTTAAGCCTCCATGCATATGATGCATGCAACTGACCTTATGAGTTGAAGTGTATTGATACTTGGGATAACATATGGGTATTTTTATGGTAACAAGTTCACTAAACATGACTCGTTATGAGAATTCTATTTGGTACTTCACTTAAGTGTCTTTAGAAAATACTCTCATGCGTTAGTAGTGTGAGTGATCCTTAGACTTATGATAGCACGTCACCTTGTATATGAATTATCATAATTAACGATCATAATGAATGGGTCTACAATGGATGGATACCAAAATAAGGGTGGTTTTAGGTATGATATGAAACATAATGAAGGTGAATAAGTGGTCCAGAGAAGATTCATCACCCTAAATGATTTGAAAAGACATATCTCACATGTACTTGGCTTTTGTTAATTCAAAGACCTTGGTTAAGGCTAGATTGATTATGCACTTAACACATGGGGATTGCCTACTAATATAGGCTAAGAGTGGACATTAACCCATGCTCTAGCTTATTCTAGGATAAATGATGAAAGGATCAAATTACATTGACATACTGTATGCTGAAATGCTTGTCAAACCATATTGACTCTCCTGGCATTTGGGTGGCTATGATGCATTGCTAAATAAGCTCATTGTCTATAAATATAAATATTCTTTACTGAACTAATTTATATTTATTGCCAACATATTGGGGGCCTAATGGGTCATACACATAAAGGTGATTTTATGGAATTAAAATAGGATTGGACTAAATTATAGAGATATTGATCTCTTAGGAACTTAGTTGAATAGTTTAATTAAGTCTAGGGGTTAAAGTGCAATTAAACCAAAACTTTATTATGCCTTTAACCTAATTATATATTAGTAGTGTTTTATCATCCCTTAAGGTGAAATGGTGTTTTTGCTATCCTTGAATTTTTAGGAGATTAAGCACTTTTTGCTAGGTTTTTTTTAGCCACACACCTAAGTAAAGGTAAAGAAAAATGTTTTTTTTTTATTCTTCAATCTGGCAAAGGTGTTTAATAAAAAGCAAGGTTTATGAAACCTAAGCCGCTAGCATAGCTCTCAAAAAAGGCAATCCAAACATTATGAAGGTTTCCTAAGTCACTGGTGTGGATCACTGTTGGAGGCCAGACAATTGGACAGCTTTGCAGTGTACAAGAATAAGCAAAGATCAAATCTAAAAAGGGATCTTGACAATCCCAGTTTAAGGTATGATTTTTGATTCTGTGTTCTTGAATTTTTTAGATCGGTTAAAGTGCGCAAGTAGATTCCTAAATGGAATTTGGTATTGTTTTAATTTATTTTTTTGCTATGTAATTTAATAATTGTTATTAAATTTATTATTTTGTTTGTTTTAGCATGACCTGTTTTCCATCATGACTCATATTAAGGCTCACTAAATTTTAAACTCAATCAAACACATTTAAGCACTTAAAAATATTTTTATTTTGCTCCAAATCAGCTTTAATTCAAGCTATTTTATTTAATATCCCTAAATTACTCATTAAAGAGCTTATTAAACAAAACCAAACTTTGATTCACCTATTGATTAAATGAACCAAAGCTTGTCCCTAAGAAATCTTTTTGAGAAAACAAAGCTTTTATTCAACATAAACATCCTATCATGCATTTACTCAAACACATAGAATAGTATCCTAAGGTTCTAATATTTAAATATCTACAAAACATATTCTATCACCAAAAGTAATCATGGTCAAATGCTTCTAAATATAATTAGGCTTATCTATTCATTAATTCTCATCAGTCACCACTCAAGCATAAGAAAACAAGCTTGAATTCAATTCAATCAGCGTGTTTAACAATCAATTCATGCTTTCCACATTTAAGCTCATCAATTAAACAAGTAAGCTTTAAGGTTAATCAATTAAGCATAAATTCTAGCTTTCTCAACTTTAATGCAACTTAATTCATCTAGTTTTCACCAATTAAGCATTAATTATGTAAAACCCGCACAAGTACATTATGAAATCATTGTAGCCGAACCTAGATGGAGCTTTTTTAACTTATTCAAACACTTTACCTAGCTTAAGAACTTATGACTTCATCATTTTTCACTAAATTCAAGTTTTATTCAACTAGTTTGAAGCTCAAATCAATTCACACTAGCTTAAATTTGCAAGATCATGTGAAATTGAATCAATTAAGCTCAAGATCCTAGAATTTTAAGCTAGATGAACTTATTTCTTTCCATTTCCATTTATTCAAACATCTAATTAAGCCAAAAAATTATGATTTCATCATCTAAACATTAAGATTTCAGCTCAGCATCATCAAAACCTACCTCAACTAAGCTTTAATCATCAATTTCCTAAAAATTTAAGTTGGCCAAAACCTAGGTCTAGGAGTTTCATTTCATTCAAGGCTAGATCAATCTCATTAAACATCATTGCAAGTTAAATTTTAGCAATTGATCATGTAATTGCACTTAGAAGATAATGATATCACGTAAATCATAGCTCAAAATCAAGTTAACACATCATAAAATCATGATCCAAGATGGCCGACCACCATAGAGCAAGAATACATCATGGCCGAATCATTAATCAAACATAGAAAGCATGAATCAATCATCAACACATGCTAATTAACTTGAAATTAAAGAGAAAAGTTTAAAGATTATACTTCAAGCTAGATCCTGCTTTAAAGATGATGAGAGCTTGAGAGAAAAAAAGAATTCTAGAAAAATCTAAAATTGCTAAATGATTAAAAGTTGTTTTCTCATGGCTAATTGCCTCTATTTATAGGCCTCTAAGCTGGTGATATAAGCTTTAATCACCTTTGGGTGATCTTAGCTTAATCACTAACCTTCTAACTAATTTTAGGGGAAATTATAATTATGTCATTCATGAATAGATGAACAAAATTATCACATTAACAACATTTTGAACTTGGCCAAGCCATGTTCCTAAACTAATCTATGTATAACTTTTATTCCATTCAATTAACCATGATGTGCACATATAAAAGTGCAATTAAATTTATAATCTTTTATTTCATTCATTTGACCATGATGTGCACGTCTAAAAATGCAATTGAATGTTCTTTCCTGTAGTAAAAGTAATGACTTTTTCTAGAAAAATTTAAAATTTTGTATCTTGGACCTCTCGAATTAAGCCTTGAGAATTCTCGATACTCTAAATTCTTAAGGTCCTTTTATGATTTAGTCTCGATTATATTTTCTTGATGTAAAGTTTATGTTTAATTTCATTTTTGGTGTAATCAATTTTGAAATTCGAGTTGTAAAACTCTTTCAATTTCAAAATCTAACTCTAGGCTAAAAAGTTAACATTTTACAATTAACTTTGCCTAAAGTTGACTTTGCCACTATGTTAACTTTTGATTATACTTCTAAAACAAGTCTCTTTTTCATCCAAATGTCATCAACAACTACTTTAATCACCTTAAAAGACTTATACCAGTCAATTTTTGACATTCTCAGATTTTTAAACTAGGGTCTCGATTTTTTTACATTTGGCACGAAACCTCTAAGTCAGACAATTAAGCCCAAATGCCTTATTATGTTAAACTAGGCTCATAGGAACAAATCGAAACCTTAATTGGACCTTTTTATTGTCTATAACTCATCCAAAAAGATCTAGAACTAGAAACCTTAAAACCAAATAATAATCAATTAGGGGCTCGAAAAAAATTAGGTGTTCACAGCTGCCCCTCTTTAAAGGTTACTAAGAACTTAGGAACAAGGCAAAACTAAATAGACAAATTTCATCTGAGTACTAATAAACCAAGAAGAAATACTCTTTTTTATGCATATGATTTTCTAACTAACTATACCTAATCTAAATACAAAGAAAGTATCAATCTTCATCAACATTTTGCCTAACTGATGAAGTGATAATTCTTGCAATCTTTTGCTTAACTAAACAAATTAGACTTTTAATAGGAAAATTAAAGATGATGTTATTGCAATGTACCCCGGGGTGGATCCTCGCGGATCTATGGGTGCGCATGACTTAAAATATTTTCTTGACTTGGAAATTTCTTCTTGACTGAGACTTTTCTTTTGCGATGTGATGAGAGCGAGAAAGTATAGACTCTCGACTTATGATATAGTGAGGGGGGGACCATAAGATGAGTTGCTTATCTTATTGGTCTTGGATAACCATCACGAAATGGCTAATGCTTGGAGTTGCCACCAATTATTTTGGCCTAGGCATGATCGGATGCCTATTAAAACCTATGTTTTGAGTTATGAAACTCAAAACATCGATCTCATGGTCTACATAATACCAAGATTTGTTGCTTGGGTTCAGGAGTTGGTTATGCATGATAAGGTATGAACCTCTTCGCGACTCCCGAAATTGGTACCTTAATAGCTATGTCTTATCTTGATTTTGATTCTTTCGATCTTAACTTGTTACTATTTTGATATAACCCTTCTTTTAATGCATGATCTTATAGAAATACAAATCTAAGTTTTGATGAAAAGGATTAATCTCATATACACCCCAAAAAGATGGGGAATATAGAGATTTTCAATAAAATAACTTCTTGATTTTACTTTCAAAATGGAATGTTCCACTTTGGGCACTGGAGAGATACCCACGTAGAACATTACCTCTAATTTTATTTGGAAATGTTTTGAAAACATGAATGCAAATAATCATCACAAAGAGATCATGTTAGTAAGGCAATAAATGAAATAACATAACATGGATCATTCAATGCAATGATAAAGAAAATAGGTGGACTATTGGAAGTTATCTCACTATTGGCATCGATTATCTAGGAATAACTGAATCAACAATTTTTGAGATGCATCTAGGCTTCTTGATTAAACGAGGTTTGTTTCACATATTCATGGAAATCCAAGAAGGAAAAAAAAGATTAATTATAGTTGAAAGATAGGGTTGGAGTATCCTTTCAGAAAGATGAGGTTGGAGTATCCCCATGGCTGATGAATAATTTTGAGAAAAGAGGATTTTTTTAACCTCAACAAATTTGAAAAGCAGGGTTGGAGTATCCCCTCAAAAGATCGAGGTTAAAGTATCCCTAAAAATGACACGTCTGACACTCTTTAAAGAAGTTGAGTTGAAAAAATTAAGTTGATAAAATCTTGTGATTTAGAAGACGGGTGAGCATTGTGATGACTTTTGGTGAAAAGAATTATTGTGAATAAAGACAGTAAAGATGTAAAATGTGTTTGTGCCTTGATACGAGCCTATGGAATGTGAAAGCATGTTCTCGAGTATGATCAGGTTGACATGGAGACATTTGAATGTCTTGAGATGAAATTCGGGAAGACAACTCAATTTTAACCATAACAAAAATAGGGGGCAGCATCGCACTATCCTGCTTCCCAATTTTATTCTAAATTGGTTTAAAGACTTTAGAGGGTGGATAAGATACCTTTAGAAAGGTAACTTGATGAGGGTCATCTTAAAAATATTCCTAATATCCTGAAAAGTCACTTTTTGAAGGAATAAATTTTCAAATTTGAACTAATTTCGTTGTTGGCAGAGGATGCATGGGACAAGGTGTGTCAAAATTTGAAAAACCATTTCAGACTCATTTGGCATCAAAAAATTACAACTAATACCTTTCTGGAAAGGGAATTTCATGAATCCTTTAACAAAAATGTTTAAAAAGTTAGGAAAATTGTTTAATGGGCTTGAACAGCCCAAATAGAATACATGTTTAGATTTAAAAGGTTTTGGACAATTTAGATTTGAAAAATCATAACTCTCTCATCCGGAATGATTCAGGGGTGAGTAAGACATCATTCTAAAGATAATTTGACATACTTTGAGAAAAAAATATCAAAAAATTCATGAAAAATTATTTTGTGATTTTAAAGTGATTTTTTAATTCAAAATAGTTGTACTACCGGCAGGGGACAAAACAAGGCAAGGGATATCTCTCATTTTTTTGTCTACAAGTCAATCTCGAGTCGTTGATGTCTGAACATCTATGACTGAAGGGAAAGAGTGGCATGAGCATCACGAACTCATTTGCATAGCCCTAGAGTAGTTTGGGATGATGAAACAGCCCATTGATCATACCACTTATGATTTAGACTCAAACAAGGCACAAACATTTAGGGAATACTTGTAAGACTATTTTTGTTTCAAAATAAGAAGATTTGAACCAAGATTCCAGATCTAGAAAACTTAATTTTCCCTAAGATATTTTGCTACCTTTAAGGAAAATGTTAAGTCCATGCTAATCCTCATTGGTTGAGGTTAACATGCTTGGCTTAGGGAGGTTTTAAAAATTAATTTTCGATAGCCATCAAACATGCATTTTGACAAGAGGGAGACAATAAACATACAAGTGGATGGCACATAACATGAATGGGGATGCAACTTTACCAATGGGCTAGACAAAGAAAGTGTTATGCATTTTGACAAGAAAATGTTATGGATGCTGAAAATGATAATGATTCATGCAAGGTAATGTATAAGTGTGCTTGAAATGTGTTAGGCTAATGATTCATATGTGGATTAAGGATAACTAGATGCATGAATATGGCATAAAATGCATGAGCAAGAGCTATCAAAATAATAAGGCTGAAATAAGGAATTTTGCACATTAAAGAGGCATTAAGGCATCCAAATCCTAAACTACCACAACCAAAAGCTGTAATAATGCATGATAATCCTAAGAAGGTTATGGAAATATGGAGAGCTTACTAAAATTATGAAGATGTTGAAAACCAAAAAATAAAAGTGATAAAGTGAGAAGTTATACCAATAAAACTTCACTTTTAGCCAAATACTTGGAGCAGCAAAAATGGCTTTAATTTCCCTCTCTTCTTTATTGTTATAAGCAAGAAAAGGAGAGAAAAAATGAGGTTTTGGTTCTAGTATGGATGATGGTGATTTTCAGAATATATAGTGGTTGAAAATGAGTGTTTTAAGGCTATTTTGGGTGTTGAGTAAAGAGCTACAGGATTTTTTTTATGTGTAAATATGTTTTAGAAGTGAAAATGAACTGGAATCTAACTTTTTTTAGTTAAGATAGAAGTGGTCTATTTATACCAGCATTTTGGAGCCAATTCGGAGGTGTTTTTGGTCATTTCTTAAAGGAGACAAAGTGGTGTCAGCATGGTAGCTATAGAGTGGCTGTAGGGAGCAGCTTGCTGCCAATGTGATGGGCATAGGGTGGCGGGTTTAAGTGTTGAAATGATTTTCCAGCAAATAGGGTGGTTGATGGTGATATTGGTTAACAAACTAGGAAGTAGGGTGATCATGTGATTTCGACCTTTTTGATCCAATTTAGACTTCAAAAAAAATGTTTTGATTAATTCAAAAGTCTAAATTCATAAAATGATACGTTTTTTAATCTTTCCTTATGCAAAAGAAAGGAATTAAAATCAAGTTTTGGATCAATGATGGACGAGTCAAAAATGCCCAGTGATCATTGCCTCCTCTCAGTTTATGCCCCAAATTGCTACAAATTAATCGGGACAAAATAAGGTGTCTACAGCTGCCCTTTTTTGACTATTCCTGAAGGAACAGGGTAAAGACAAATAGACACTATTTTATTCGGGGTAGACTGACATTTCCAGAACACTGGGGTGTTAGCTTTTCTAAAGTTTGACCCCCTTAGGAATGTGCAAAGTATCATGGATTTTTTATGTGGGTGCCACCAACTTATGCAGACTTTGACTTAATCTTGGGTGCCACTAGCTCGTGTCGGCTTTGACTTTGGTACCACTAGTTCATGCGAGCTTCGACTCGGGTGCTGCCAGTTCGTGTAGGCTTTGACCTGGGTGTCGCCAGCTCATGCAAGCTTTGACTTAGACTAAGTGCCACAAACTCATGTGGGCTTCGACTTAGACTTGGGTGCCATCAGCTTGTGTGGGCTTTAATTTAGACTAAGTGCCACAAACTCGTGTGGGCTTTGACTCGGACTTAGGTGCCATCAGTTTTATGGGCTTTGACTTAGACTTGGGTGCCACCAGCTTGTGTGGGCTTCAAAAATGATGCCATTAACTTGTGGGCTTTAAAAGGGTGCCACTGACTTGTGGGCTTTTGTGAAGGGTGCCATGACTTGTGGGCTTTAAAGGGGTGCCACTAACTTGTGGGCTTTGAAAAGGTGCCACTGACTTATGGGCTTTTAAGGGGTGCCACTGACTTATGGGTTCAAAAGGCCACTGACATGTAGGCTTAGAAAAGGTGCTGACAATATTTTTTTGATAAAACTTCTAATACAAATTTTTCTTAACAAAGGTTCATGAGAAAATTTCCTAATGGAAGGGTTTTGATAGTAGTTCTTGACAAAATGCTTGACAAAGCTTCTGACAATGTTTTTGACAAAAGTTTTTTTTTTTACGATAAATTTTGGACAACAATTTTTTTAAGACTGGCCCTTTGACAGTAGTTGCATGATAAAAGGGGTTTTAACATGAGGTGATAAGAAGAAAAGGACCTTAACTGAATGGCACTTAGTTTGCAAAGCTTAAAGTTCCTACTAGGAATTCTTTGGAGGTTCAACAAACTTGGCTTGAAGTGATATTGTAAAAATGATGATGTAAGATGGTAATATGAATGCATGATGTGGAATGCTATCATGATTGCATGATGTGAAGTCTAATATGGGAAATAGCCGTAGTTTTTCTTGTATGTTATTCAGACTCTTTTAGGGATGGTATTTTGTCTTTGATGTGACTATAGGTGAAAATTTTCCTAATCCCACTGGGGATTGTAGGTTGTCCTAGTTCCATTAGGGATATGCCCAAAAATTTAGTCTCAAGAACTTAAACTATTGCATTTCTCGATTCGAAAGGCTCAATCATTTTCTTGATAAATGAAAGGCATTGTCAACAATTTGGAGAGTGTTTTCCTGATTAGGTTAATGTCTCTGGTTTTGATAGGATTCTGATAGAATGCATGGGTCAATTTTTGGTTAGCCTAAAATGGTTTTTCTTGAGATATGGCTTGTGAGAGCAAGAAATGGTTTGGTGTATGGTCATGCAAAGCAAGTGCATGATCTTAATGATCAGGGCATGAGTAGAGTTCCCTGTGCTTTTCTTTTCCTTTCGATATAATATCAAGATGTCCTAATGCATATTTCAATTGATTATCAAACATTATCAGTTAAATGACAAGTGCAATGTGAATTGTACAGGGGATCAGAAGAAACAAGGCAATATTTATTCATGACAACAAAGAGCCATAACTTAATATACTATTTGACAAGCAATTGATAAGGTAGCAAGAAAGATAATCTTTTGGGCAAGAGATGCCTCTAACAATCATGACATGGATGTTCTTTAGGTGCTTTTTAGAATCTTTCTCGAGCAATGAATATGCCTAGCATGAGCTGATCTTCGAAAGATCTCTAGGATTGCTTTGCATTATCTTGTAGGTGCTCTCAGTTCACGCCCCATCAAAATTAATCTTCTTAAGTCACCCTTATGAGTTTTCAACTATAGTTGGGTTGGTTGCCTAGATGCCCACTTTAAATTTTCATCTGAACCCTTTTTTGTTTTCTTTTGTTTGTTTTCTTATTTATTTCTTGTTTTTTTTTTATTGTTTTGCTCATTTTTTTGTTGTTTTTTTCTAAAAGGACATATTTTTAGGTTTTCGCCCTCTACTTGTAGTATTTTTTGATGGAATCTGAGCTGATTACGTTAGGCAAGACAGTGCCATCCATTTCTGATAAGATTAGGGTCCTTCCGAATTGGGGATCCACTTGCCCCATGCATCTTTGCGAATTGGAAGGATCTTCTCTAATACCAATTCACCTGGGTGAAATTGGCGTGGGCGTATCTTTTTATTATCGGTTCGGATCATGCATCTTTGATACATTTGACCTTGGCAGATGGCTTTCATGCATTTTTCCTCGATGAAGTTGAGCTGGTCATATATGTTCTTGACCCATTTAGATTCTTCAAGTTTGGTTTCCATTAAGACTCTAAGAGAAGGGATCTTAACTTCAATAGGTAATACAGCTTCCATCATATAGACAAGAGAAAATGAGGTAGCACCCATGGAAGTACAAACTGAGGTCCAGTAGGCATGAAGTGCAAAGAATAGCTTTTATGCCAGTCTTTGTAAGTCTCGACCATTTTTTAACTATTTTTTTAATTTTTTTGTTGGCTACCTCAACTTCCTCGTTCATTTTTGGGCGATAAGGGACAAAATTATGATGCTGGATCTTAAACTATAAGCAGACCTCTTGCATCATTTTATTGTTTAAGTTACTTACATTGTCTGTGATGATTTGGTTTGAGAGGCCACATCTAAAGATAATGTCCCGCTTGACAAACTTATAGATGGTCGATCTAGTGACATTAGCATACAAGGCAGCCTCCACCCATTTGGTGAAATAGTCAATCGCTGCCAAGATAAAACAATGCCCATTGGAAACTTTAAGGGTGATTGGCCCGATCACATCCTTGCCCCACATGGAGAAGGGCCATGGGGTCGTCATGACGTAAAGTGGCACTGGAGGGACATGGATCTTGTCAGCATAGATTTAAAACTTATGGCATTTTTGGGCATAATTAATGCAGTCTCTCTCGAGGGTCAACCAATAATAACCCGCTCTTATGATTTACTTGGCCATCTGATGTCCATTAGCATGTGTGCCACAAATCCTTTCATGAACTTATTTTAGGATCCTTTTGGCTTTGGGAGTATCAACACATGTAAGTAATACTTGATCGTGACTCTTTTTGTATAAGATTTTTCCATTGAGAACAAATCCCGTAGCCAGCCTTCTGATAGTCCTTTTATCAGTCTCGGTTGCATGTTTGGGATATTATTGATCCTTGACATAATGAAAGATGTCATAGTACCACAGTAGGCTATTCTTTTCCTTTTTGACACTATGACAATGAACTAGAGTTATGTAGATGCTCATCTGGATAAGAGCAACGTCTAACTCTTGGTTGACTTTAAACATGGATGACAAGGTAGCCAAAGCATCCGCTATTTGGTTTTCTTCTCGAGGTAAGTGTCAAAAACTAATATTATCAAATTCTTTCTTGAGCTCTGCTATTAGCTTCCCATATTGAATCAGCTTGGCACTGCGAGTTTGCCACTCTCCTTTCGATTGGTAGATGACTAGGGCTGAATCACCAAACACCTATAATATCTTGACATCCCTCTCAATGGTTGCTTGAAGCCCTATGACACAAGCTTCATATTCTGTGATATTATTTATAAAGTTAAAATTTAGCCTTGCTATGAATGGATAATAACTCCTATCGGGTGACATCAATATTGCCCCAATTCCATGTTCTAGAGCATTTGATGCTCTATCAAAATACATCTTCCATGATTGATCTTGGTTAGGGCATCTTCATCTTCAGAAATGCACCTTAGATCGTCATCTGGGAAGTAAAAACTTAAGGGTTCATAGTCATCTATAGCTCGACTTGCCAAAAAGTCGGCTATCGTACTGCCCTTGATAGCCTTTTGACTGACATAGGCAATGTCATATTCAGAAAGTAGGACTTGCCATCTAGCTACCCTTCCTGATAGTGCAGGGGCTTTCATAGATACTTGATAGGATCAAGCCTTACAATCAACCATGTGGTGTGATACAGTATGTACTGCCTAAGTCTCTTGTCTATCCACACTAAAGCATAGCATAACTTCTCGACTGTAGAGTAATTGCACTTGCATTCCATGAACTTTTTACTTAAGTAGTAGATTGCTTGTTCCTTCTTTCCTAACTCATCATGCTATCATAATACACAACCCATAGACTTGCCAAAGACTACTAAGTAAAGGATTAAAGGTCAACCAGGCATCAGCGGTACCAACACTGGTGGGCTTGACAGCAAATGTTTGACTTTATCAAAGGCTTTTTGACATGCCTCATTCCACTCTCTTGGATTTTGTTTACAAAGGAGCCGAAAGATGGGGTCGCATTTGTTAGTGAGTTGGGATATGAATCTAGCAATGTAGTTCAGTCCCCCTAAAAAGCTTCTCACTTTTTTTTGGGTTTGAGGTG
>JBBYHM010227544.1:0-30852 GCA_038381775.1 Adansonia rubrostipa | reverse complement strand
AGCCTTTCTTCTCTATAAATTCAAAATTGCAAAACAAAAGATGTTAATCAAGATATAGCTTTATCTTTAACTACAATTTGATTTGGATTTTGGAGTTTGGACAGATATAAACCCATTTTAGAGTAATAAAATATTAGGAATCACTTTTTGGTGAATTTTGTTGAATTTCCATGGATAAAGACCCCCACAATCAATAATTATTAGATGTAGATCATCTTCTTTCTTCAATAATTAATAAGAGCAGTAGAACTTTCTTTTTCAAAAAATTAGATTAGATTAATTGATCATATCGATTCTATCGAGAATCGGTGATCTTAATGCATTAATATATATTAAAAAAATTATAAATTCAAATAAATAAGTAAAAATTTTAGAGATTAATTACTTTGGAATTACTTTTACATTTGCATAATTTTTTTTTTTGAGAAAGTAAATTAATTTATTTGTGATTTTCTTTCAAAATGATGAAAAATGTTTGATTCATGACATATTTTGTTTGAGCAAAGTTCAAAAACATTTGATCTAAATTGATCAAAATTAAAAATTATATCTTAAATTGAAAATTGGTCCAAAGAATTTAATATTTAGCCAAAATAACAAATAAAATAAATGAGAAAAGTTATCATCTGAAGCATAACTAAAACCTAAAGCTTAACTTCATTAGTTATTCAGTTATTTTTAAAAAGTGACATTTAGCTAGGTTTACTCATAAGTCAAATAACCCTGGCTTGAATTCTTATTCGTATAAAAAATTATACTTTATTTAAATTTAACTATAAATATTAATATAAAAATATTTTTTACTATTATTTTAAATAGTAACATGGGCTTTTGAGTCTAACTCGACTCGGGCCTAGTTAAGTGAAGTTTTTTTTTGGGTGTGGCCCCACCTATAACACCTAAGCATGTTTGAGATTTAAATTTCAATATTTACAACCTCTTCCCCTATTCTTTAGGCTTGATAATTAATATATTTGGATCGTATTCATTTATTTTATCATATCATGATTATATTTTAAAAATTTTTATATTTATATAATTTTTTATTTATAAATGATTTTTATAATATAAATTTTAAAATATTCATATATTTATTTTTTATTCATATTATTTTTAATATCATATTATATTTTAATTATTTTTTAAATCATGTTTATATAATCTTATTGTACTAATATCAACTACCCACGTGATGTTGGGTGGAAAGCACTTGTGTTGTTTTGTCTTTCCACTTGACAATCACTAAACAATGTTGTTGACTGTCGAATGGGGTGAACAGCTAAAAACACAAATTTTGTCGGCATTTACATAAGCTTCACTTCATGCCACAAAATCCTAATCCTAACATACATCAATGTTGGGGTACACATTGTCCTTGTCAATGCACTGGATCAAATCACAACTCGAAAGCTATTAAATTTTTTATTTATGTCCAATTCAAATTAGATACAAATCAATTTAAAAATTTATTTTATTATTTATTATATTATTAAAATATTATTTTTTTATTAATGAAAAATCTAAATAAAACAAGATTTTTCGGGCTCGCCTCTCTTTATTAAATCTTGGAGGAATTAGAACACCGACCCACTATCATAGTCCCTAACTCCAATCAGAGATGATCCTTATGACTCACACATGCTTTTTTGCTTTTTTTTTCTTTTAATATATTGCCACTTAAATCACTTTTTGTGGGTATTTTTATAATTAATATTTATTTTTTTATAATTAAATTTAAATAAAAATTATTTTTTATTAAATAATAATTTAAATTAAATTAATTCAAAATTATAAATATTTTATCTAAGACGATCTACGGACTGGATAACTGGGCCATGGATATAGACAAAAGCTGCAAAGCTTGAGAGCTGCTGTCGCTGATGATGCATTTTATTTGTTTGGGTACAAATTTGAGGGACACCAAAACTTTTGAGGAATATGAAATTGGAGCTTCAAGAAGGGTTTCGTGAATGGGCAATAGAACATACGACACAAGCTATTTTGCAGCCTTGTGAGGATGACTAAGCCTCAAATATTTTCCAATTACACATATACTGCAATGGAGAGGCAATTTCTGCTTTATGGGACCCCTTAAAAATGGCCCTAGTGGTTGTGGCTAACATATTTTTGTTTTTTTATAGGGTTTGAGATCTTTTGATATTCCATAACCATATCAAAATCTCGACTATTTTAAAATTAAATCGGATCAAATCTTAAACGAAAAAAAAGTTCTTTTAACATTTATTTATTTTTGGTTAAGACATTTTTTCTTTGATCTACGAAAACCCATATTGTCCAGGCTGGTTTTGGGGCTAAGGGAGACAGGGTATATCGAGAATTCAAACCACCAATGAACATATCTTTTTTTAATGTTGAGGGTAGATCAACACCGATTCAAATGAAACTGGATCTCAATTTTTTTAGTATATGTTGATCAACACATGTTGAATTGGTGGTTTGGGTTTGTCTCGTCGAGTTTCATTTGCTGCTAATCGTAAAGTCCAGGCCTAAGCTCATTGGCTCTCACGATAAGTTGGATCTAAAGTCCAGTTAATCAACTTTATGCCCATAAATTTTGAGCCCCAACGTAATTAGCAATTAATTACCATTCATTTTACTTCGAGTCTGACTTTGTCCTTGAAAGAGTGAAGTTCCTTGATGTTTAATTAGTGATGTGGTTAGAATATATATTAGAAAAAGGTAAATTATTCGATTAATTTGTTGGCCTTGCCCACAACTCGTTGAAGGTGAGCTTTTTCATTGATTGCTTTAGTTAGTTAAATTCTGAAATTTTAATAAAAATAAATAAATTAATCGAACTAGTCAAATCTCATAAAAATAAATCTAAGTAATCGAATCAAAATTAATCGGTTCAATTTGGTTGGTTATGTTGGTTTGCGTTTTTTTTGGGCTTATAAAATTAGTTTTATAAAATTCGATAATATGATCATGGATATAGTAAGATAGATAAAAATATATAATTTTTTATTTTTAATTAGTTGTTTGTTATTCGGTTGGTTCGTTTTTAAAAATAAAAAACCATAAATCGAACGTATAAACTTATTTAAATCAATTTATCTCACTAAAATTAACCAAAATCAACTACACCAAACCGAATAAATTGATTAGAATTAATTTCAATCGATTCAATTAATAATGCTCACCTTTTACCTTGCACTTAAAAAGGAAAAAAAAATCACTTTCAAAGGAGGTAGATTTCTCCATCTATTATTATTTGATTTATTTATTTATTTATTTCCAATGAAGCCTTGTTTCATTGGTAAAAGATAGATCTAATTTTTTTAATATTCAAACTCAAGACTTATTTGTTCGAATATACATTGATTTGTTGATAGTTGATTTCGCTTATTTATTAGTTTCTTCTTAATGTAATTAAAAATTATTTGATTATGATTATATTACTTAAAAAAATTTACTTGATTTTGAATATAATGATTCATTATGCATAACATAATACATCTTTGAATTCATAATTCATTCTAAGCTTTCCACCTATAATTAATTGCCTTTAATGTTTCAATCAACTCAGCCCACCTCTCCTAATCATCTAAAATTAACACTAATCTCTAGCTATTTCCTAATGCAATAAACCCTAGCTTAGTCCATTTGGGGCTAGCTCAAGTGAAAGAAATAATAACAACTAAACTGTTTATGTTACTCGAGTTTAGAGTACGTATTTGGATATGGGTATATATTCAATATAGGCTTGTTGCCTAGCTTGATAAGCTCGATTAATTATAAAAATATATAAATATTAAATGAAAGGATCTATAGACGCTAATGTAAAATTAACTTACACACTCCATAATTTTCTAAATTATTAATATCTTAAAAATCTAACAGTGGGATTAAACAATATAATTTATATTCGTCATGCATGTAAAGTTTCAAATCGATTTGATATCTTATGATACCTATAGAGAAAATTACATTTTTCAATATATATTTAACAATTAAAAGTTTTTTATATCGAACAAATAATTATAAATTTTTAATTTACTCAAAACTCGATGTGTATAATCTATATGAATAGAACATAAAATATGATAACTAGATTAAAAAAATATAAACCGTATAAAAAATTATATGTGTAAAATTATTTTAATTTTACAATAGTATAAGTGAATTCTTCCTAAAGTATTAATATAAAAATAATTTTTAAATATTTTTAATAGTTAAATGGGCTATGGTTTGGGTAAAGCAAGAGATTTAAAAGATTTTAAAGCCGTAGCCCAATTTTTGGACACAAATCTTTAATTTTTTAAAATTTTTTATATATATTTCAAGGGTCATACTTCACACTATTTTTAAATATGTATTAAAAATAAATATCAAACATAAATAATTTTAAAAAAATAAAAATTCAAATAATATAAGCTACACCTAGATAATTGAAGTCTATGCCACTAAACATCTATAACAAAACTATCAAAAAAGAATGAAGACAATACTATGCACAAACCTCTGGCTCTTCTCCCTTCCCTAAAACCCTTCCAATTTGCTCCCTTTCTAAACAATTAAGTCATTGTCATATTAACATAATTTAATCCTAATGGTGCTTTCAAGACCCTTTTTTTAATTTTTTTAAAATTATATATATATATATATATATATATATATTAAAAATGGTTTGATTCTTGAAAGACAATTATATTTTCATCTCAGCCCCCATTTTGCATATATAATTTTTCATTTACTTTTTTCTCTCTTTGATTCAGTGGTAGATGACGTCATGGATTTAAAATCTAATTTATGCTTCCTCTTGTTAATCTTTGCTGTTAAGTTTTTATAATTAAGCACTACATACGCCAAAAATGTATAATTATTACCTAAATTATTCAAATTTTTTTATTTTTAAAAAATATACGTATTTGAAACATAATTTGATATAGGCACAAGGAGGGTAAGTTACATTCTTTCATTAAACTTAATATTAACATTTATAAACAAAAATCATACTATCATTGAACTTCAATTACTAATAAATTAAAACATTTATGTTAATTCCTTTAAATAATTTTACCGAAAAATTGAATTATCATGCATATATAATTTATTCTGTACATATTATCAAGATAATGTTTGATAAACATGCTCTATGTATGCATGTTTAATTAGTTTTTCTGGATGATTTTTCCATCATAGCTTCAAAAATATTAATTTCTAGTGTTGCAAATGAGGGTGCAGAATTATTAAACACATGCATGGTGTTCGCTGGTAGTTACAAGTTATTTATAAAACAATTAACTAAATAATCAGCTAACCACCCAATTTGGATGAAATCACTACTTAATTAAGTTAATGACATTGTTAACCTTCATACTTGGAAAATTTTCAGCAATCATAAATCACAAACCCGTCTGAAATTTTTCATTGGTGATTTACCAACTAATGTTCTTGTTTGCTATTGCCTGCTAGAAAATGGAAAAAGTTAATCACTTGTTAAAGTGATATTTATAAAAATAAAAATGTATACTGCAACATTCAAAAGAATCGAGAACGATCAATAATAGTTTTCAAAAAATATTACTTGTAAAATTTTTAGGGATAAAAATTTATTTCTAACAGTCACCCTCTAAAACTATATTTCTAAAAAGTTTTAGAGATAATATTTGTCCATAATACTTTTAAGTAAAGGACAAAGTTCGTTCTCAATACAGCTAAAATTTAGATAAAGACGATGTTTCTTTTAATCATCCTCTTATCTCATCCCTAAACATATTTTATTTTGTACTGATAATTAATGAATAATTCTTTTTAAATTTAATAAAAATAGTATATTGAATGTAAACTTTAAAATAATAATAAAATAATCTTTAATAAATGTCTATAGACATCTGTCAATTGGATGTCTAAAAAATTAAAAAAAAAATTACTTTAATTGATTTAGACTTTCCTCTAAAAAGGCCTAAATTTTTTTATATAAAGAAGATCTTATCCCAACAATAAAAGATTATAAATATTAATATTTAAATTTTAAATTTATTAATTATTAATTTATTAAAATATGAATGGAGGTATGAGTTCAAATGTCTCATGCTTGATGTTACAACTAAGCTTAACATTCTTTGTTTGGGTCATCCATGATGTAACCAAAGTAGGTGATAATTATACCTAAGTGGAAGATACGGAGAAGACATACTAATATTTGCAGGGAATATTGAGAATAATCAAGAAAAAAAAAGGGGCACCTAAGGCAAAAAGTTGATAGAAATGTTGATAAAGAATGATTAAGGGTTGGATGATAAAATTTGTTTTGGTAAGATTAAAGATAATGATGGAGGTGCGATTAGTTACTTAGAAATAAGATTGGATACTATAGTAGTGATATTAAAATCAACAGTGAAAAATGTATTTGGACACAATCACAACTTTAGCTACAAGATCAAAATGAAAAATAAGCATTAAGGATATTTGGTTAATATGTATATAATAAATAATTAAAAATTATTGAACTTATAATTATATTAAATAATAAAAAATATATAAAATTACTTGTCAAGAGGCCATTATCCTCTTCCTAAAAGACATGTCTAATAAGATGTGTAGCGCAACTGCTTATATGGCCAACGACCTTCTCTTTCGTATCCGCTGTCAGATTAATACACTCTGCTTACTTCCTTGGAGAGCTTGGCATTACATTCTCTCGCACCCAATCTTGTGACACCCTCGTTACGAGCTTCTTCACCATTTCTGCCTACCCTGCCCCTTGGGTGTTCGATGTGGAGTCACAGTTGGTCCACCCTACCTACCTTACTCGTTAGGGTGTTCGACGTGAAGATGGTCAAGGGTTGGCTTTGATACCAACTTGTCACAAGGTCGTTACCCTTTTTCCAAAAGGCATATCTGATGGCATGTGTAGCACACTTGCTTACATGTCCAAAGACCATTCATTTCTTATCCGATGTGGAATTAATGCACCATGTCTATTTTTTTAGAGTGCTTGGCATGAAATTTTCCCTTATCCAATCTCATAACACCCCCTCTCACGGGCTTTTCCACCATTTTTGCTTACCTTGCCCCTGGGGTTTCGACGTGGAGACAAAATTGGTCCAATCTGCCTACCCCATCTGTTGGGGCACTCGGCGTGAAATCGAATGGTCAAAAGTTAGCTTTGATGCTACTTGTCATAGGGCCATTACCCTTAGCTATTTTCACTTGATAGTACCCCAATCGTAAGTCAAGCTTGGTGAACTATCTATCCTTTCAAAGCTGATCAAACAAGTCTGCGATGAGTAAGATTGCGTATTCTTTTTCACAGTGAGCTTATTGAGTGCTCGATAGTCCATGCATAACCTTAAGGACCTATCATGCTTCTACTGAAACAAAATCGATGCATCGAATGAGGCTGTGGATGGTCTAATGTACCCAGTATCTAAAAGCTCCTTCAACTGTCTTTATAACTCCTTTAACTCTGGTGGTGACATTTAGTACAGGGCCTTAGCTGGCGATTCGGCATTGGGCATTAACTCAATCTTGTGATCCACCTCTCTCTTGGGTGGTAGCCTCCTTGGCAACTCTTTAATTATCACATCCTTAAAAGATTGAAGCACTTATAGCACCTCCAAGAGAGTCTTGTCCATAGGTTTTTGGGGCTCATCGAACTTTAAGCCTGCCAAATATTTGACTTCTTCCTTATGCATTCCTTTAGCAAGTTAGATTCCAGATGGCACCTTGGCTTTGACATCTATCTCTTGATTCACCAGCATAATGCATTGATAACAAACATTTAAGATACATATGCAATCAACAAATGGTACAAGGAGAGCATTAGTTTGATCAAGGAAATTTAAGCCAACCACATAGTCATAGTCATCAAGTGGCATAACCTCGATGGTTTCTTTGCCTTTCCAGTCTCCAAGTTGTAAATCCATTCCTTTTGTGACACTCATGGTTGGAGCCTTCTTTGAGTTGGCTGTCTTGATCCACCCAATTGTCTTCTCAACTTTAAAATCAAGATTTTTGGTAGCCTCCTCAGATATGAACAAATCTGATGCTCTTGTATTAACTAAAGCACTTATTTTCCTGCTTGCAATAGAAACATCCATGAACATTAGCCCTTTTTGTTTTTGACACCCCTTTGCCTTGATAGAACTCATGATCGAACCAAGTTTTAGGGTCTTATTTTCTGGCTCATCATCATTCTTGTTGATGGAGGAAAACTTAATTTATTTTGGGCAATCTCGCATCTAGTGCGAACCATCACATAAGAAACATTTCACCGAGTCCTTGTCTTTCTTCTTATCCCATGGCTTGTTGAACTTTGGCTTCCTTATTAATGACTTTCCATCATTATTTATGGACTTTCGGTCGTTGTCTCCTCCACCGTTGCCCTTATCCTTGGGCTTAGAAGACTCTGACTTGTCCAACTTCTTTATATGAAGCTCGATCAAGGATTCCACTATGGTTATGGCTTTGGTCAAGTCCTGGACACCTTTTCGCTGCAACTTTTGCTTAGCCCATGGTTTGAGTTCGTCCATGAATAAGAAGAATGCCTCTTTCTCGCCCAAATCTGAAATCTAGAGCATTAGTTCGCTAAATTCTTGAACATACTCTCAACCGTGCCTTATTGCGTAAGCCATCGTAACTTTGCAGGCACCTCATCCTCGACATACTCAAGGTGCAATTGCTGCCTAAACTCTATTAAGAACACTTCCCAAGTTCCAATGGAAGTGCCACCATGCTTTTCATCGTTGCATCGACGACACCACTACAAAGAGCTACATCAATAAAATACATGGAGCCAATCTTTACCTCATTGGCATCATCCTCGATGCTTATTGCTCGTAAGTAATGTTCCATCCCCTGCATGAAATTGTCCACATATTTCACAAACCTAGTTCCCTTAAACTATTTTGGCTTGGGGATCTCCATCCTGTGCTTAGGTGTCACGATTAACACTCTACCCCCAATAACTGCTTTGCATGATGAAAGCTCCCCTATGAGCTCTTTTATTTGCTTTTTCATGGCTTCTATCACAGCTTCGGAGGCATCATTCTTCTGAGTGAGAATGTTTATCGTTGAGTTGAAAGCACCTTGCATCTCTCTCTTAAGCTTCTCCCCTGTGGAGTCTAGCTCTTTGATACAGCTCTCCACAATCTCAAAGTTCTCCCGTATATCTCCGACGATCACCTTGAGCTTAGCCACCTTGCCAGCCATGACCGATAGAACACCCTTCGAACTGTTGGCCTTTCTTCCTTCCCATGAGTCTATAAGACCTCTTGTGTTTGTTAAATACTAATTAAAAATTATTAAAATGATATTTATGTTAAATAATAATTTTATTAATGAAAACATATCAAATAATATTTTTACATTTACTTTTTAATATTCATGCTACTATTTTTTTAATTAATTTATATTAATTTTATAACAATAATAAATTTTATATATTATTATATAAAATAAAATTATTTATTGTATAATAATAAATTTTATTAAACTTACTTTTTAATTTAGAAAAAAAAAATACATGAGGGTTTGAAAAGTAAAAGGGAGGGCCTTTTACCCCACTGGTGCTTAAAGCACCAGTAGGAAACGCAAGATTTGGCACAGTGGAAACACTCCACCGTTCTGCACCGACGATAACCCAAACGGATCAAACAATTAGTCAAAGAGAATATTCCCTCAAAATAGCATCTCACCACAGGTTCGATTAAATCCAAAGGATTCTAAGACCCTTGCGCATATAAAACCAAACAACCTTGATCAGATGTCCATCTTAATCGGTAATTTCTTAATTGAAACCTTAATAGATTTTTATTTAATGTTTTCATATATAAATCTATATATTAATAATGAATTATGTGATATTATTTATTATAAAATATAATTATTAATTTTTATTTTTAAAATTTATTAATGAGATATTATCATATAGTTTATTATACTCAACTTTAATTACCCAATTAACTTTCTACCCTTACCAGCACTTGTTGAATCAAAGGAAAAAAATTCAATGTTTGTTAAATAAATAAAGTCTCGATTTTAAATTTTACGAATAAAAAATATATAAGCTAAAAGAACTTTTCCTAATTAGAGATTTGATGGCACTTGACTCTAGTCAAGTCGAGGTATAATGTTATATCGAATACAGAAGGGTCTGAGAAGGAAAAAAAAAATGAAAGAAAAACCTTGCCACCTTCAGTGTCTTTTGCTCCAGCTCTTTCCGCTTTCAAACCTTCTTTAAACCAAACATTTGGACAACCTTCACATAAATCTGACACTCCCGAAGTCAGTAATCTAGTAGCGAGTCATGGAGATGGCCATGACAATAGACAACGCCTTCGAGGTCGACTTTCCTAGCAGCAGCAGCAGCAGCAGCAGCAACAGCATCACCACCACTACAGATGATGACCCAGCATGTACCTGGAACAATTGGGAACCACCAGTTCTTGATTGGGACACGTTATCAAGTGATCGTGATGAGTTTCAAGACCTCATTGAGTCGACGACGGACGATGGATCAGGATTAGAGCTGGCTTTTGTGGTAGACCATGAAACGAGTAACTCGGCTGTCTCAACTGATACGATGGTTGCTGACGAAGAAACGAACGGTGAGGATTTCAAAGGGTTGAAGTTGGTTCACCTGTTGATGGCCGCCGCCGATGCACTAGCGGGGCCTAAAAAGAGCCGTGAACTGGCTTGGATGATATTGGTTAGGCTCAAGGAGTTGGTATCCCCCAATGACTGAACCAACATGGAAATGTTGGCGGCTTATTTTACCGAAGCTTTACAGGGTTTACTGGAAGTCTCAGCCGGCGGGGCTGGCCAGGGGAAGCGTTTGATTACCAATGGAACTCAGCATCACGCCGTGACGAGCATCATCAAGCGGACATGCTTGCAGCTTTTCAGTTGTTGCAAGACATGTCTCCTTACGTTAAATTTGGTCACTTTACGGCCAATCAAGCAATCCTTGAAGCCCTGACTCATGACAAGAGGGTCTACAGAGTAGACTACGACACCATGGAGGGGATCCAGTGCGCGTATTTGATGCAAGCATTGGTGTCTAGGAAGGACGGACCAAAAATTCCACATCTTAGAATCACGGCTTTATCAAAAGGAGGCGGCGGCCGGTGATCAATCGGAGTAATTCAAGAGACTGGTCGACCGTTAGTGGCTTTCGCAGCCTCCATTGGGCAGCCCTTTTCATTCCATCAGTGTCGACCCGACTCCGATGAAACGTTTAGACCGTCGGCTTTGAAGCTAGTTAGAGGAGAGGCCTTGGTGATTAATTGTATGTTGCACTTGCCTCACTTCAGCCATCGACCGCCTGCTTTAGTCGCTTCATTGTTGTCAGGCGCCAAGACCCTGAACCCAAGATTGGTGACCTAATGGAAGAAAAAGCCGGACCCATTGCTTATGGTGGATTCATGGAGCGGTTCATGGACTCATTGCAATAATACTCCGCCGTATACGACTCTCTGAGAGCCGGGTTCCCTATGCAGAGCCGGGCTCGGGCCCTGGTTGAAAGAGTAATTCTAGGGCCTCGAATAGCGGGATAATTGGCCAGGATTTACCGAACCCGGCAAGATGAAGACAGTCTTCAATGGTCAGAATGGTTAGCCGCAATAGCCTTCAAGCCTGTTAAGATCAGCTTTGCCAATAATTGTCAAGCAAAGCTTCCGCTGGGCTTAGTCAATGATGGTTACAGAATCGAGGAGGTAGCCCTTAACAGGCTCGTCTTAGGTTGGAAGTCCAGGCGTTTGCTCTCAGCGTCTATTTGGACTTCTTCTCCAGACTCTGATCTGTAACAAAAGTTCATAAAAAAATGCTGTCTTTTTTCTTTCAGTCCACATTATTTTTCATCCCCTGGCATCCAGACATGGTTAATATTTGAAACTTTTCAACAAAATCTTAATCCAAACTGTTAGGTACACATCTTAGTTTAAGCAAATCTTGAATTTGCTGATTTGGTTTTAAGTTGTCTGAATTCAAATACGAGTATCGGATATAAATATAGATATGAATAAGTTTATTTTTTTTAAAAGAAAGTTTTCTGCACATTGAATAAATAAATAAATAAATAAATATATATATATATATATATATATATATATATATAACGTTTTGCTTTGAACTTCGAGTGTTTCAAAACTTACATGATTGTAGAAACTAATAGACATTAAATGCAGAATAGGAATTGGGAACTGTGGAGCATAAATAACTTTTGGTTTGCTATTTGACTAAACAAAACATGAGGAGAAAGTTGTCGTGCATGGGTCAAGTCCCACAATTTCTTTTGGGCAACCATGGCCCAAAACTTTCATTTTTGAGACTTTCTATATATGAGCCCAGTAAACTTTTGAGGCCATTGTAGATAATGAAGTGTATTTCTATGGATCCTAATTAGCCCTCAATCCTCGTCGCCCAAGTCTGTTGGTATAAGATAGACCTACCAGTTTTAAATACAGTAAGATTACAAGACATGAATATAATATACAAAAAATAATTAAAATATGATATAATATAGATAAGTAATATGATTATAATAAAAATATATAAATATATTAAAATTTATATAATATAAATTATTAATATATCAAAATTTATTATATAACATCATAAACACAATTATAATACGTAAATATGTGAACAATTGTATGAATACATGGATCGGTGGTCTAGGGTAAGATCAAATTGCATATCGCTACAAAAATTAAGCTCTTGGAGATACGTCAAAGGTTGTGAATATAGAAACATAGACAGAAAAGGAGATAGCCGAGGAAAGAGTTACTCAAAGCAAAACTCTTTTGGATTACCTTTGAAAGCTTAATCTATAACGTTTTTTCATCGTCCATATTTATTACAATTAATCATAATAATATTTATTATGTTTGTAATGATGATAAGCTAAGCATAATCAAAATTACATCTACGATCGTAATTTAAATCCTTATTGTAATACAGAACTTTTAAGAAATGTGGAAACAGTTAATAACCTTTCAAGTGTTCAAATTCCAGCATAAAATTATCCATCAAATTCTAACACAAACATAGAGTTTACGACATTAAAGAAATGTCGAAAATACCAAGAGCAAATGATTGGGAACTTAGCAGACAATAATGAAATTAATGTCAAGATTTAATGCATTTGCTGAACTAGGCCTTAGCAAATTTTGCTAGCACCAATTCTTTTGGTACTTGCAAATTAATTGTACCAAAAACCTAGAATTGAGTTCAACACTTCAACCTTTATCTTTAATGGAGAATTTTATGAGAATTAACTTTTGGGGTTGGTTTTTATAGTCACAATCAATGGTAAACCGCAAATCTATATATAAATATATATATATGTGTGTCTACGAAGATTTTTTTTTTTTTAACTTTTATATTTATTCATGTAATTTATATAAATTATTCATATGAAAAAAAGTTTGTTTGATTTAATTAATTTTTTTTAAAACATATTTTATATCATAATAATTAATTATAAAAAATTTAAATTAAATTAATTAATTTAACTGATTAAATCGATAATCGATAAGTCTGCTATTCAACTAAATTATTATAAATAAAAATTTGAAGAACTGATGAAATTCGGAAACCGACTACCGGTTGACCCAGAAAAGCCCATCATCCACAGAAAATGCGTCATTTTTTAGACTTTTTTTTACTTCAATTTGATTGAAAGCCCGAGCCGTTGATGGCTGAACCCAGGTTAAAATTAAAAACCAATACCCAAATTAAAAGCCCATTCATTCTAGCCCTTATTCCCTTAGGGCATTTCTTGATGCGTCACTTTTTCACTTCATTCTTGATTCTTCCTTCGGAATCCCACGTCAGTTTAGATTGTAATTTAAAAAAATATTAATTTTTTGTTTCGATTTAATAGAATTAAAAATTTATATAATTATTTAAAATATAATTAAAAATATTTTTATATTATTATTTATTATTAAATTTAATTAAAAAATTTTATTATTTAAATAATAATTCGAACGAGATTGAATTACAAAAAATTTTATCTTTATCCAATCAAATACAAATCGAATTGACCGAATAACTAGACTCATAAATAGGTTTACTCCTCGTGTTTTTATTCTGCCAATGTTTGCCATGCCCTTGCTACTATAGTTCACTTATCATTCAAGATCCACCTTCATTCAACGCAGCTTCTCCTTCAAGTAGTTCTTCACATTTTTTTCTTGTTGTCTGCGTTTATTTTTGTGGCTTGCAAATATTTTTAAGTAATAAAGAATAAAACTAAGAATGGGAAATCATTTTGTTAATTCACAAGTTATAGCAAGCAATTATGTTAATTTTTTTATTATTCTGCTAAATTTAACTTTAAATTATTATTAAATTAAAAATTAAAAAATCTAATCAGTTTGATCTATAATTTAAATTTAAATTTATTAATTGTATTCATATTTAAATACCATTTATATTTATTAATTCCTTTTGCCATAACCACACATTCCTTAATGACCATAATTTCAACCCTGACACTAATATCAGCCAATAAACTTCTTCTTATTCCAAATATCAACCTTTCTATCTTCAATTTCATTTCTAATTATTGCAACCTAACTTCAATTCAAATAATATAGGGGATTAATTATGTTATAAAAATGCTGAATATTCTTATTTCTTATATAAATTGTATTTTAAGTATTACGTAATATTTATGATATTATTAAATATTTTAAAATATTATTAAATTTGCATTCGCTATAATCAAGATTTGAGGTAAACTCCGCAATATATGTGATATCACAAATGCGTTCGTGATGATGTTCATGATCAACTACTTAGAGCTATGGCATTGAAGAACTTAAGAACGGTATTGGCTAAACACTGCCAGAAACAGGTAACTCCTATTTGCTATTTAAAGCAGTCAGGTAGGAGCAAATTTAATTGAAGTCATCTAACATATTTAAAGCCGTCAACTCACTGTCTGAAAGTTGAGCATGAAATATGGGCTATGTCATCATCAAATGCAGTATATTACAGTAATCCATTAATCGAACATCATTTATATTGCCTATCGTCCTTTTTATATATATATATATACATATATATATATATATATATATATATACATATACATACATGTATATAGTTTCTATTCAATTTAAATCTTGACATTAAAGTATTAAAGTGGTGCTTACAAATTATCCGTCAAATAGAATTATTAGTGAGAGTCGAATCCTGACGTAGCCGATTTATTTTATATACACAAGTTTAGGTTTAGCAGCACCAAGGAAATTCTTTGTAGGTTTATATCACAATCTTTTCAAGATTGATAGGAGGAAAAGAGGAAAGAAAGAGAAGAAAAGGGTGGAAGGAAAAAATTATTTTCTTTTCTATCTTTTGGTAGGAAGGAAATAGAAATAGGGGAAGAAAATGAGTGTATTTATATCATTGATTCATTGCTTTCTTGGCAAATTCAATCTTTGATTCAAGGTAAGATTAAAAGAAATTTATTTAATTTAAATTGATTATTTTATTTAATTTTTTCCAATAAAATTGTCACCTTTTAATTTTTGTTGATTAATTTTTTTTAATTTTGATTTTTTATTATTTTACATTTATTATTGATAAAAATTTGAAAAAAATACTTTAAAAACTTTGAATGAAGTAGTTTTTAAATATATGTTTTTGTAAAATTTAATTAATTAAAATATTTAAAATAATGGAGGTCTAAGTTTTTTTAAAATTGACCAAAATAAGTTGTTACAATTTAATTGGAAAAAGGTTTAATTACTTTTTTTTTTGGTGAAAGGAGCCAGGTTTTAAAAAGTTATAGATATTGATATTTAAACTTCATTTGAATCATTGTTATTAAAATTAGATTGGATTGAATGGTTGAACAGATAAGACTAAGAAATAATGGTCTAATCTATCCAATATATTATATCAAACCATTTATTGACCGAATCAATAGAAAACTGATTTAATCAATAAAAGAAATTTACTATACTTTTAAATTTTTTTTTAATTGATGTGATTTGAACCTTAACCTTTTAAGTTTTATATTAAAAATAATATTATTAAATTAAATACATATTTTTATTAATTATTTACCATATTTAATATTTATTTAATATAAAAATTATTTTTTAAATATTTAAAATTTTATTTAAATAAACAGACAGATTAAATATGAAATTGGAGGTTTAATTAGTTTAAACTTTAATCTCATTTTTTTAACCTTAATTTTAATAATATTTTTTAAAAATAATTACATAAATTATTTCCATCTATTTGCCATTCTTCATTAACAAACACAATGAAAAAAGGGGGGAAAAAAAAAAAAACTTTAGTCATCTGTCCCCTTTTTCTTCCCTTTTAACTTTTCCGTTTCTTTTCATTTTACTTTCTTCCTAGCAATCATAGTGTTAATAATAATTTCCTTTTCTGAACTTTATCCACGACCATACAACTTTTAGAACCAATCTCAGGATTTTAACTTGTAGCTGAACTGGTGTAACCGTGTAAGTAAATGTCTTCAAGCCATTGTACTTTATACTCGTAAATAATCTTGCTCCAAGGTTAAGTAATTTATTTAATTTAATAAGTTTTTAAATTTTTATTTTTTTATTTTTATTAGTTTAAATTATTATTTAATAAATAAAATAATATTTTTATTTAAATTTATTAATAAAAATATATAACTTTAAATTAAAATTTTTTTTAATATTTTTATTATTTTTACATAATAAATTTGATCGATCGGATTGAGCTAAATTTGAACCTAAATTTAAATTTCAATTCTTTTGGTTCGTCACCCAACCCATGGTATGCTTATAAATCAGTCGGAGTAGATTACTTTGACAAGTATTTAGTTTTGAAAAAAGAAGCCAAGTACTCTTAAAAGAATAGAACTTTGAGATTTCATCTCAAAAAATTTTAATTTTAAATTTAAAGTTTAACTAATTGAGTTATAACTTTATACACTTAACCTTAAAAGGTACCATATAATGAATTAAAAATTTGAATCGTATCATCGACGGTTCATTCCTTATCCTCAAACAAAAACCTCATTTTTTAAGAAACAAAAAGTCTCTTTGAACTTATCCTAATAAATTAATATAAATATATTTAAAAGTATCATCTAACGTATTAAAAATTTAAATCTTATTATTTATAACGTTTTTTATCCTCAAACAATGACCACATTTGTTTAAAAAAAAATCTTAATTTATATCCCAATTTACTTACCTAGCCAACTTAAAATAGACCTTCTAATATATTAGAAATTCCAATTCTATCATTTTACAACTAAAATAACAGCCTCTTTTTAATAGGAAAGTTTTAATTCGTAGCTATCTTGGTTCAAAAACCCTAAACCCTAAACCTTAAACCCTAAACCCTAATGTAATAAATAAGAAGAAGAAACATGATGTGATCTGAATTGATTAGCTCACTAATCTATACAAATTAACATGTGTTTTGGAAATTGGAATCCAAAGGCATGCTTTTCTATAATATCTAACCTAAGTTAGTGCTAAGTTTTTGTGTTAATTGGGCAAAAGCTTTCATCACAGATCAAATAACATTGGCAAAGAGTCTGTGCTTGCCAGCGATGTGAAAATTACAGGAACCTGCAAATTAATAGTATTAACTAAAATTTGCACTTATATACCTTTTAAGACCCCATTGATCCTTTTAGAAAATTGATCGTGCTATGCAATTAGGTCACCTGTTTTCATACCTAATTAATAAGCTAAGCCAAATCTTAATCTTGAGATCTAATACTGAAATATCTCTCCCTTTTTTTATTTAGTCATTTATGTTTATCCGTTTTTACCATATGAAATTAATCTTGTTTGAGAATCTTTTGTTTTCCGCTTTAAAAATGCGTTTATATGGATTCAAATCTTGATTTTAATCTACATATAAGTTTGATTTACTGTTCATACCATATTCATTTTTTTTAATACGGGGAGAGAGGCAAATCTTCCACATAGATGTTGACTTTAATAATCTTAGGCTTGGACCTATTATTATTAGATTTAATAATTTTAAATATGATACGAAAATATAACATAAACATAACATGTTTAATAAAAACAAAAAATATATTTAAACAAAATTAATATTATAATTTTAATACACATTTTGTATTTATTTTTAAAATTTTAATATTTTTGATTTTATTTTTGCATAATCAATAGTAAAAAATATAAAATACAATACAAATAATCAAATGCAAGTTACAATATAAACTTAGGAGGCAATTATTTCCTTTCAATTTTTGACAGCAAATCCAAGGTTGAAAAGGTGAAATTGATGCAGCAATTGCAATCCAATCCCATAGTCAAAAATTAAAATATTTACTAACAATAACGGAAAGAATCCAATGGCAAAACGTACATGTTAGGTGGTAAAAATCAATTTGCACAACGTTAGACATACAGATAACGCGAACCAGAACGGAAGTTAATGATAGGCCTTTCTAAAATTTGGATAAATTTGTTTGATTTGATAAATTTGATTGGTTTTAAATTAGATTTAAGAATAATATTTTATGATTTGAGTGATTTAATTTAATTCTGATCACAATTAATTTAATTAAATAATATTTTTTATTTAATTATAATTATTTTATTATTTTTAAATAATTATTTAGGTTATCAAATTAAATTAAATTAAATTTTAATTTTAATTTTAATTTTAATTTTTTTTTAAATTATAACTTGATTTATGTGCAAATCAAGTTAGTGCGATGCTTATTCAATTTAACGAGAATATGGTACGCCTACTATGCGGTGGTAGGAAAAAATTATGTTTTAAAAATATAATTAATGAGTAGTTTTTTATATTAAAAAAAAGCAATTAATGATTAATCAACGTAAAGTGATTGTTAGTGAAAGTGGTGTTGTAAAAAAATGGGTTGGTTTTAGATCTTGATTTATTTTTAAATTTATAAGATATTTTTGTTTGTCTCTTTTAAATTTATTAAAGAAAGTTTTATTTTTTTATTGTTTATTTTTTTGTGTTTTAGTAAATTTATCAATTAAATTAGTAGTACATAACTCATGACACTAAATTCAGTCAAATATTTTATACCGATAAAGGTGCTAAATATAATTATCAAATATTAATGTAGTAAAAATGATTATATATGTAATGCAATAATGATAAATTTGATAATAAAATGATAATCATGGAATATGAAATATATAAAGCAATGTTAAAAGTTAAAGCATGCATCAAAGGTTCTTTTATATATATATATAAGTAATTTTTGAATTATGGCCTATCACCTCACTTTTGGTCGATTTTTTTTTCTAAAATTTTGATAAATGTAATAATTATATTATATTTATTATTATGAGATTATATATTGATAAAAAATAAATAAGAGAAACATACAAAAATTACTTAATTTACTCTAAAATTAGATTAAAATGGCTAAGAATTGGAAGAAAAAAAAAAACTTTTGTGAAGTAATTATTATGCCTTCATAAATCATGATTAATGAGTGAGGACCTCAACTTTATCAGCATTGACAATAACAAATCAACAATTTTGATGTGATGCAAACTTATTTTCCCACTATAATAATTTTTTGAAAAATTATCTGAATTTTTAAAATTTAAAAGTAATGTTAATAAGATAAAATATATCTCTTAAATATAATAAAAATAATAATTAAAAATAAAGTTGGGCACGCTTCAAATTTTTAATCCGTTTTGTAATTTTAAAAAATTTTCGCCGATAGATTATCAAATATTAATCCTAATTTATTATCGATTATCTAATTATTTAATTCAATAATTAATATATATATATATCTTCTTCAAAAGGGATAATTTGAATTTTTTAATAAAAAAAGTCTAGTATGTGATTTAATTTAATTTAATTCTCCATCCACTAGAATTCGGCATTCTCAACATAAAAAAATTCAGCATTTAACCAAAAATTATACTCAAAATGAAAATAAATCTTTTGATCAATATTTCTTTTTGGGAATTAAATATCTATATTAAATATAACATAGTTAATTGAGCTAATGTTATAAATCAAATAATACTACCTAAGTTAAAAAAAGTATACAATAAGTCAAATTTAAGTTATCTATCTGTATTATTATAATGTGTGTGATTGTGTTTGATATCACCGGTTAAGTAATACTAACTCAATTTGATAAATTAAAAAAATTAAATAAATTCATAATATAAAATAATAAAATAAAGGCATTAATGTTTTTTAAATATTTTATATTATTTTTTTAAAAAAGTAACTTCTTAAAATCTATCCGCTTATTTTAAAACTATACACCTTCTTAATTATTTTAAAATAAAACTTTTTAAATTATTATTTGTTATTTTCACTCACGTAATGAATGAGCCAATTCTTATAATAATAAAATAAAATAAAATAAAGTATATTTAAGTCTTCTAATTAAAAAAAATCTCAACAAAAAATTACTTATTATTTTCTAATACATATTAATTTTTTAAAAAATAACTACTCAATTATTATTTTTAAAAATACAATATTTTTATTCTAAAAAATAATTTTTCACTTTTGTTTGTTACAAAGAAAAATGCCATATCATATCATCCGTAACCCACTCGACACTCCCATCAAATCTCAACCGTTTAAAACGTGAATAATCCACCAGGCATGGATGAACGGTGATGGAGCTATGGTATTTGATTAATTTTAATGAGGATGTAATATAGCGATATAGGTAAGTTTTTCTCTATTTGAAATGTCAAAAAAAATAATAATAAAATAAAATAAAAATTCCACGTGGCGACCCTACCTCGCATTGTAAAAGAAAAAAGTGGCGGAAATTAGATCCGACGACCATATCTTTCCCGCCAAGACCGGGAACCACTCGAATCCAATCCAACGGCTATTAACTCACCAATCATATCACCCGTCAGATCTCATCCAACGGCTTAAATTGAATCAACTCTTCCCCTATTACACCATGAATATAAATCAAAAGACCCGGTCCAAATCTCCAGATCCACTCTTTCTCAGAAATCGTAAAAAAAAAAAAAAAAAAAAAACCGGTTTTCTTTTATAGTGCTAAACTGCGCGATTTCAGAGAAGGCTCTGGTTTAACGTGCGCCACCTTAGATGTCGCCGGCGGCTTCAAGAACAACGATTTTGATTAGAATCTCACGGTACAGGAGCGGTCAGTGGTGGTGAAGGTTTAATCAGACGGTTCCCAAACGGAAATGGAGGGCCAAAAGAGTCCGGCGAAGCTAACACGAACAAAGTCATTGTTTCTACGTTCGTCGGCGCCTACCGTTCGATCGTCAATCCACAGTTTGTCTGCCATCACCGGAGGTGACTTTTTCAATAACCAAGAAGCAAAAGACTATTACCAACGTCGAGAGTCTTTACTGAAAGATAAGAAGGAAGCTCCGCCAAAGGTTTCATGTTCGATGTCACCCAGGAATATTCGGGTGCGGTTCAACCCGGGTTTCGCGATGGCCTCAATCACTTTCTTCGCTGTTTTCTCTTTCGTCGTCTTCTTCTTTTGCTATTATCTTAAAAGAGAAGAAATTCCCGCATCGGAAAACCTCTTGTTAGCCTTAGTCTTTGTCGCTATAACCCTTTTTGTCGCTACAAAAAACAAAGCTTTAATCAACCAAGGCATTGTTTGTTTCAAAGAAAGACTCCAAATTTCAAAACCCATTTCGAAGCCTGTCCAATGGTTCATTGGAGAAGCCCAATGTAACGAAAACAGCAACAAAGACAAAGAAAGAGTTCAGCTGGTTGTAAGAGAAGGGGTGGAGTTTTACAGCAATGGTGACTTCTACGAAGGTGAATTTAATAAGGGAAAATGTAATGGGAGTGGGGTTTATAACTATTTCATGAATGGAAGATATGAAGGGGATTGGGTAGAAGGGAGATATGATGGGTATGGAGTGGAGACATGGAGTAGAGGGAGTAGATATAGAGGGCAATATAGACAGGGATTAAGGCATGGATTTGGGGTTTATAGGTTTTATACAGGGGATTCTTATGCTGGTGAATGGTGTAATGGGCAAACTCATGGTGTTGGTGTTCAAACTTGTGCTGATGGAAGTTGCTATGTTGGGGAATTCAAGTCAGGGTTTAAACATGGACTTGGCTACTACCATTTCAGGTATGAAAATAAATTCTTGGGTCTTTTTTCCCCCCTTTTTGGATGGTGAATTTTGAGTGAAAAAATGTTTTTTTTTTTGTACTTTAATTCATGTTTAACCATCAAATATTCATAATTGGTTTTTTAAAGAAAATGGCATTGTGGTCTTATATTGCATTTTAATTCAGAGCTTTGCTTTGTTTCCATAGATGTATTTGATTTTTTGTTGGGCTTATGGAACTTCAGAATTATGATGAGATGAGTAAACCACTAAATCCAGCTCCATTCTGTTGCATTTTACTTTTCAAGTAGCTTTCCAGAATTCAGTTGTATTGTTTATTCAATAAGAAAGAAGAATTGATTTTGGATTTGTCTTAACCCAGAAATGTGGTTAATGCTGATCTGATGATTGGTTATGGATCCTTCGTCTTTTGATTCAACTACTATGTTCTAGTAGAAGAATTTTCCTTTATATTCGTATGAATTTGGTTCTTTAGTAGGGTTATTTTAGTTCAACCTGATGGGGCTTTATAAATTTGATATTTGGTGTTTGTAGGAATGGAGATAAATATGCTGGTGAATATTTTGGAGACAAAATGCATGGATTTGGTGTTTATCACTTTGCTAATGGTCACTGCTACGAAGGATCGTGGCATGAAGGTCGAAAGCAAGGGTTAGGCGTGTATACTTTCCGGAGTGGTGACACGAGATGTGGTGAGTGGGATTCCGGCACCCTTAAAATCCCTCTACCACAATTAAATGACGCAGTCCTTCGAGCAGTTCAGGTATTTTACTCGACAAAAATGGCTTCTTCAATGTTTATTTAACTGTCTTTGGTAGTAGGATATGAAAATTGGTGCCCTCTTCATTGTTTTTATCGTGATATTTTCGGGTCTGCAGGCTGCTAGAAACACGGCGGCGAATACTAGTAACCTTCACTGGATTGATGAACAAGTGGACAAAGCGGTTCTTGCTGCAAGTAGGGCCGCAACTGCCGCTAGGGTAGCCGCCGTTAGAGCTGTTCAGAACCGTATGGATGGCAAATTGTGTGATACAGATGTCTAGGAGATTTTATTTTTGGTCCAATGGAAGATGGTCATAGTTTGAAAATAGAAGGAGTCTCAGATGCTGGGATTCGGGTTTCAGACCTGCCTGCATGAACCAATTGAGGTAAATTACGAGTTCAGATGTCTAAAAGGTTAGCTTTGCTTGAAAATGTAAAAAATCTTTTTTTAAATGATTTTATGTACTTGGAAGAAGAGGTCACCCTAGTGAGCAAAAAAAAGCTCATTGGAGGTTGAGAGATTAATGTTTTTGTTGAGTTTTTCATTGATCAGAAAAATGTAACTTGTATATAGCTCGTGTTTGTACATCAATGGAAGAACAAGTTTTCAACATCTTTTTTTCCATTAAAACGTCATTCCTTTTCTATATAGTAAGCTTTTTCTTTGTGGGGCTGATTGAAGGACTGGCTTCATTACTCTGCTTCCCCTGCAATTATGAGGTTGTTGGTTTTGATCCCAACCTGTCTCGGTATAAAATATGATCAATTAATATCAAGCCATGAACAATTTGGTTGTCTTTATCTGCAAAATTTTAATATCGTCTCTCGTAGTATTTGACAATGGCTATGTGGTGGGAACTAGGGCCGTATTCGAGTCGAGCTCTAAGGTATAAGATTTTTATATTTCATTTCATATTCAATTATTGGTGTTCAAGTTCGAATTAAAATTTTTTAATATTAATTAAAAATAATATGTATATATATTAAAAATAATAATTTTAATTAAAATTATGAGCTACTCAAGTACAGGATTATGATGCTCATTCTATGACTGCTTGATAGTTTAAGTTGTTGAAGCTTAATTTGACAATAATTCAAACGAATTTAAATTTTTTTAAGCAAAGTTCAAATAGCTTGTAAGCACATGTATAAAGTTACTCATTCTCATTTTGCACATTCGATAACTTTAATTGCTGAAGCTTGATTTGATAATAATCTAATCGATTTTAAATTTTTTTTAAATCAAAATTTTATAATTTATGATCAAGTTTACAAACTTACAGTAAACCAAAAGCTGTGGATAAAAATCTCTTTCAAAATCCATCTTCGATACGGATTCTGACAAAAAAAGATTTGATATGATCTTTATCTATATATATATATATATATATATATATAGAGTTAATGTTTATAGATATGGATGTTGAGGCATTTGCTGTATCCCTGTTTGCATAAAGAACATTGGTGCCCATATCATGGGTATGTCGATGAAGATGGTAAAAAGATTCAGGCGCCACAACACCTTGGCAAAAACTTATCAACACCTTTCCAAAAATTGCATCCAAAACATAACTATCACTCATATATATATATATATATATATATATATATATATATATATATATAACAATACAACAGTTTACCCGTTAGTCCACCCGGCCTAACTAGATTCAGGTATTGATTTTTATGATTTAAACTGATTCTATTTGGATCATAATTTAAAAATTAAAATAATTTTTTATTTAAATTTAATTATAAAAATATATTAATATTAATATAAAATTATTTTTTAATATTTTAATATATTTAAATAATAAATTCGGATTATAATATCAGATCAAAGTTGGATATAAACTTCAATTTTAAAATTTTTAAAGTATTGACCTAACTTGTAAGTAGATCTATTTTCCTTGATTCCAATATATTTCATTGAACTAATGATAAAAATCCATGTGCCTTCAGTCTCCAATTAGGATAATGCTGGGATAGACATTGTATCTCATATTAGCACATGAAGTAGTGGGGTGGGACTTTTGACTTGGCAAAAAGGAAAAATAACTTTCTATGCATGCTGGATCTACCATCTCTGTTCTATCAAAATACAAAAAGGGTACAAAAGAAGCATCAATTTTCTTTTCTTTCTTTCTTTTATTTGCATTTTAAAATCTATAGAAAGATTCTTTGATCTTTCTTCACTCAGACATTGGTTGTTACCTTACCTAGATAACCTCAACCCACTTTCTTCTATCTTAGACTTCCAACTACTCCACACTCATTTTCACAATGCAAAAAGCCAAAGGGGCGCACCCCAAAAGCATAATTTTATTTTTATTCAGGTTTGTGTGATGAGAAGGTTTCTGCTTTGTTTTTGACTAATCCTTTCTAAGATTTCCTCGGCTGAATATATTTATATCATATTTATATTTTTTAATATTATAATTATAGTTAATGTATTATATATTATATAAATTTTGATATTTTTATCTTTATTAATCATTGTGTCGCATACAATGAATGTGAATTTACGTGTTAATTATCATATTTTTGAAAAAAATTATGTTAAATAATAAAAAGACCATGTAGACAAATATTACATTACATAACATAATGTTAATAAAAAATTGTTGTATCTATTTATATAAAAAAATACTAATTAAAAAATCATCAAAATATAATGTAAAATTTTATTATAAAACCTTTAAAAATGAAAAAAATCACAAAAATATTTTGAGTAATTTGACCGAAACTATGATTTAAATTTCTGATAAATTATTACCGTACTAACCAAATAAAAAAAAACCTAAGCCGTTATCCATCCACAAAAAATCAGAACTACCAAACTTTTTACACAAAGTGGTCAATAGATTAATCTCAAAAGCTGTTATAGTATTTATATTGACATGAGGTTTAGTTACTTGTGAATTCTAATTTTACAATTGTTATTTGATAAGATTTAACCACTTAAGAGTTCTGCAAATAATTAATTATTAAATTTATTATCTAAAATATTTAGAAATTGCTTTTTTTCCTAAAAAATTACCATGATATTGAATTTTTCAATGAGAATTTTTATTAATATTTATAATATAAAATTATAATAAGAATAAAATAAATCTTATTTCTACTTATAATATAATATAATATAATATAAAATATTTATATTCTAAAAAATTATTTATTTATAAAATTTTTTATATTAAACATAAAGTTACATCTTATATAAATAATTCAAATTTGCATTAACATTTAAAATTGAATTAATATAACTTTTTTTTTTTACTTTTTTCAAGTTAATGAAAAATTATAACTTTGAAGATAATTTAATTTAACGTAAATTTTAACTTTTTTATTTATTATATAATAAATTTCATATACCCAAAATCTTTCAATAGAATTATAACTCTTATTTATAAATATGATATATCTTAATATCAATAAATTCATTTAACTCAAATTTTCAATATAATTAAGATTTTTATTTATAAATGAGTAAATCTTATTAATAATAAAAAATATTTAAAATGACAAAATTAATAATATAATGAATAATAATTATTATTTTGATCAATTGAAAAAATTCAAAACAGTTATAGTTTTATATTTTCTATAAATTATATAAATTATAATATATTTATATATTCTTATTATTATTATTTTTTTAGAAATGACCTGGTATAATGAGAAATAATAATTTCATTTACAGTCAAGAGATTTACATTAATGTTATTCATTTGTTGTGTATCTAATGTCGTGTGGCATGTCCCTACCATAATTATTATAGTAATAATTTCGTTTTAAAAATAATTGTTGATTGATTTTCTTTTAATAATTGGAGGGTTTTCTGGTATCTCGGGAGGCTACAATTTCTGACGACAGTGTGAGGTCACTGGGGGCTGAGGGTCAGACCAATAAATAAAATTAAATAAATATCTTCTAAATCTAATAATATATTTTTTTGAAAAGTTAAATATATTAATATTAGAACAATAATTCTAAATAATCCGTTCTTCCCGTCATCTAATTTAATAAAAGAAAAAAATTATCATTTATGATGACGTCATTTAATATGGTAATTTTTTTTAAATCACTAATTGAGGTGATAATTTTGCTTAAGATGAAATAAAACTCATGATGATTGTATACATAATAAAAAAATAGTTAAAATATAATATAATATAAGTATATTAATGTTTTAAAATAAATATAATATAAATTATTAATATATCAAAATTTAAATAAATATAAAATATTTTAAGCATAATTATAATAAAATATATAAATTACTAAGTTTTTATACTGCATTTTATGTTTTATGTTACTAATTACCCAAGATTTGTTCACTTATAGAATTTTTTTTTTTTGGGCAATTCACTTGTAGGATTATTCTTCTAATTTCTTGAAAGTAAGATATTTAAAAGAAATTGAACAAAAATATTATTTTTCAAAAACATATTTGAATAAAAAATAAAATTCGCTTTTCAAGCGAATCAAGCTTTGATGTTAACATTCAAAGTTTAAGTTTAATTTGATCTAACTTATATATATGATATAATTTATAAAAAAAAAATTTACTTCTAAATTTCTATTTCTAGTAACAGTAACTTAACCGTAGTTCAGATTTTGACGGTTTAATTTGTCTAATTAAGGTAATGTATTAATACATAATTTTTTACTTATTTGTTATACATAAAATATTTTTTATTTAAAGTTAAAAAAATTAGATCGAATCGACCGATTTAACTTATTAAATCGGAACTGGCTGGTTCTGACAGTTCATAGCTATATGTTGAACTGGATAAAGCCAAAAAAAAAACCGAAAAAATCAGAAAAAAAAAAAAATCAGTAAAACCGGTTTCAGCATATTAAACCAAAATTTTAACTAAATTTAACCCAAAAGTTGAGCCCAAAATATAGCCTAACAATGAAAACCCATGTAAAAACCTTAAACTGAAAAAACTTAAACCCAAACACAAAGTAAAAAAAATAAAAACCCATTACCCATTACGTAACCCATCATCAGGCCATCAATACATCAGCCATTGAAGCCATCGCCCATTCCCATCACCCCATCAGAGACTCTCTCTCTCTCGTTAAATTTAACCCTAACGCAGCCGAAAAAAAAAAAAAAAAAACATCGCAGGCGCGTAGGATGAAACGCAGCAGCTCCTCCATGCTTCAATTAAAAAAGAAAAAATCAAAACAGTGTCGTAAAAGTCCGGTTCGTTCTCGACTTCTCGCTTACTCTCCCTCTTTTTTTCTTTTTTATTTTTTTCCCAAATTCATTGACTAAAAGTATTGTAATTTGGAAGAAAATAGCAAATTAATGTACGGTTAGTTGTTTGGCAATGAATTAATATTTCTCATGCTTGACAATGAATGCCATACTTATGATTTGTTCGACAGAAAACAATTTACGGGTTGTTTTACAAGAAAATAGCAATATTAATTTACGATTATTTGATATCATAAAACTGATTGACTCGATAGTGAAATCGATTGAATTAGTTGAACAAAAAATCGGTGGTTCAACTGGTTCGCTCACCAGATCAGTTTTCTCAGCCTTGTTTTTTATCTTTCTAACGTCAAAACATGGTTGGTCATTTGCTCTGTGCTAAATTGAATTTTATTTATTTTTATTTTTTTATTTTATGTTTTTTTGATAAATTTTTTTTTTTATTCTTTGTCCATCTCAAGTAAATTTATCTATGAGTCAAGTTACATGTCTCACTAGATAGAGTGATTTACTTAAGGCGAGCTTTGAATATAGTTTTTTTTAATTTGAGTCGATCTGATCTTACTTAAAATACTATTTAATAATAAAAAATAATTTTATTTAAATTAATTATAAAAATATTTTTAATTTATTATTAATTATGAATAGCAATATAAATTTTAAATTAGGTTGATTTGAATTCGATTCAAATTTAATTAAAAATATATATAAATATATTTACATCACAACCTAACTGATAGTGTAGAGGCTTGATATTGAACTTTGCAATAAGAACCCAATATAACAATAATAACTAAGAAATTGAGGCAGCGGTGAGAGTGGGTTGCAATAAGAACCTAAACAAATATTAAAATTTGCCAAAAAAAAGTTAATGATTAAACATATATAATTTATTTTATCTTATTAAAGGGTTAATTTTTATAGAATTTATTCCCTTTATATCCAAATTCTAATGTACCAAGAAAAAAATGACGGTTGTTTTAAGAGGATCAAAGTGCGGGGTTGAATTGTTTTATTGCTTAAAGCGTTAGGGACCCTTCTGCAACGAATATAATCAGCTAATTAACATTTATTGTTGTTTGGGGCCTTCTGCACGCTTATATGTTAACGTATATCATTATTAATACTGCCCTTTCCTTTTTTGGGATAAGTTATTACTTCCTACCTTCGCCTATTTAAAATGAGTAAAAAAATTCGTCCCTAACTTGTATCATATGCAGATGAGATCATAAAACGTAGCTTAAAAAAATCGGATAATAACTTAATTCATAGATAAATTAATCGTATTGAAAGAAATATGATATTTTAGCTCCAAAGCTGTCCACCATTGATGTAATCCTTAAAAATTGTTATTCGTTTAAGAAGTTTTAATAAAAAAAATCGACTGATTTAAATAATAATTGTAAAATCATATTATGTTTATTATTTTGTGATTTTTGTTTTTTTAACAATATTATTATTGTTGATACAATGATTTTCGGATTATGCTTTTTATGAGGTATGTTCTCACAGTTTTATTCTTTGAGAATGAGCATCTCAATAGGAGAAGGGTGGCCCTTATTGATGTGAGATCGTTATCCCTCCTAACAGTAATCCCTTAGGCAAAGGTGTGGACTGTGCTTTCACATGAGGCTAGTACAGATCCAGCATGGGTTCCCATAAATGGCACCGTTGTTGATGCAAGGATTGTCGGATTGTGCTCGTTATGAGATATTGTCTACTTTTGTGCAGTACACATACTATTCTCACGATTTTATCATTTGAAAAAAAAGCTTCTTAATGAGAGAAGCGTAACCCTTGCTTTATAAGCCATAATCCATATTCTTGACCAATTGATGTGGGATCGTTGTCCCTTCAAACAATTATAATTGATAAAAAATCATGATAACATGATAAAAATATATCTGTAACAATAATTTAAATCCCAGAATAAAATTATGATTCTACATTACTTTATAATCAACTGCAAAGCTAAATGCCAAACTATCATGCAAACAATATTATGGTTCTTCTCAAATTTACAAGACCATTAATAATATATTTTTTTTCATTTCCTTGATGATATCAATGATTAGTTTTATCACTGACAAGAAATAAATTTTTAACAAACTTAAAGTTTAAATAAAGTTAGTGCATATATTACCAATTGACACTTAATAGATTTATATTTTAAATTTTAGAATTTGTAAACCTTCTCTTATTACTAAGCTACGACTTCTTTGTACCTCAAAAAAGATTCGTAACAAGAGTTTGACATGAGTATATATATTTTAAGTTCTTCATGTATTTGAGGGATTTTTAAAGGGTTATATCATTAAACCAATGTCCTAAATTCTATCCGTTTGCTCAATACACATTTATCATATTTACCAAGAGTTAGAGCAACATGCTATTTTGCAATTTCAGCATTTTTTGTTATTGATATTCATTATCTATATTTATTGCAATTAATAATTATAACATTCATTACGTCTATAATGGTGATAAATATAATATAACTTAAAATATGTAACTAACTTCAATTTAAATCCTTACATGTAACCAATTAACTAACAATAAGGGATAGAAATGGAAGCACCAAGAATAGAATTGATGTTTCAGCTTAATTCACATTTTCTATAATTTGCATTAACATAACTCAAGAATAGAAGGATATGAACATATTTTGTTGCAGTAAGGTCACAAAAAGTTTTATATGTTGGACTTTATGTGGCCCACATGATAATAAATGGACCAAGATAATTAAATCAAATTATTAAGGTAAAATTATAA
>JBBYHM010227107.1:0-30879 GCA_038381775.1 Adansonia rubrostipa | reverse complement strand
TGTATATTATTATTTTCATGAATATATGTTTATGTGATTTTTGTTAATATTTTCATGTTGTATTATATTGATTTATTTATTATTTTTTATGCTTTTATGCTTATTTATGCATGGTAAAAACTCTAACATGCATATATGTTAATATTTATGAAAATATGTGATAAAAAAATTATTTTTTGTTGAAATATCATGCTGGCAAAATCATATATGGGCTGATTTTGTGATGTTTTAATTTTCTTTAGCTTATTTTGTAAATATAGAAATATTATGGATTAAATTGCAAAATTTGCAAAAATTTCTTTATGGCTATATGCTTGGCTGATTGCTTGTGGGGGTTTGGAAAGTGTTTTCATGTTCAGTATAACATACTTGAATATGTTTTATGCATTTTCAACCATTTTGGGGTTGTTTTATAAATATGAAAATTTTAAGGACTAAATTGCAAAAATTGTAAAAATTTTTCTATGGTCATCCAAGCTTGGTCATTTGATTATAAGCATCTTTAGAAATTTTTTTGTGGTTAGTTTAACATATTTGAATATGTTTTATGGATTTTATACTATTTTGAGGTTATATTGTAATTTTAGAAAGTTTAAGGACTAATTTGGAAAATGTTAAAAAATTATTTTGTGGCCATAGGTGTTTGGCCAAATCATATGCATGATTTTTAGTATGGTTCTTGTGATTCTTGATTATATGTTTTGTGTTAATTTATGATTTTTTTTTATTTTATAAGGGCTAAATTGTAAAAATGAAATCTTTTGTTTCAAGGCCATCCATACTTGGCCAATTACTTGTGTATGCTTTTGAAAGTGTTTTCTTGTTTATTTTGATATTGTAGATACCTTATTTTGTTCGACCAGTTTTTGGTATCGTAAGAGTTAGGTAAAAGATGACAAAATAAAAAAAAAATAGAAATAAAGTTAGGGGATAACCGTCGCTAGGCAAAAAAGTTTTTTTAGGAAGGTCTAAAATTCCTATGGTCTGTTTTAAAGAAAAATGCAAAAATGAGACATCAAAGGTCATTTTCAGGGTGTCATCAAAGTCATCATCAAAGTCATGTAGGTGAGCATGTGAGCCAAGTTGCGTCTCTTTGTGACCAAGATAAGATAACTCGAGGAACCTAAGATATGTGCGGGTCATATGGGTGCTTAAACACTGTCACGAGACTTTCACATTACCAAAATTTTGAATTTCTAAGTGTAGTATTGATACAAGAGGGTTTGGTATTGATACTCAAGGTGTGGTATCGATACCTGGCATGTTTGTATCGATACAGACCTTAGCAGTAGCTAAAGTTATGATTTTTAGCAAAATGTATCGATACACAAGCATGGGTATCGATACAAATCGATGGAGTATCGATACTGGCCTCTAAGTCTCGAGACTAGAAACATTTTTTTGCTCTTAGTATTGATACATAACTCATTGTATCGATACTCAGGAGTAAAATGTACCTTGTGTATCGATACACCAAGACATTTTTGCCTAGTTCAAGCCATTTTTCAGCCTTCTAAAACCTGATTTAAACATGTTTTTACACCAAGGAACTATCATATAACATTGCAAACCTTAACTATGGATTCATTAACGGATTCTAACAAATTTTTAGAGTCCAAACGATTAATGACAAAGGTCACTTTCATAAAATAAATGGGTGTAAGAGGATGGCAGGTATATCTCCATCTTGCAGGTTTTTCACAGCCTTTCTGCCTACTTGCTTAGCATGGCAGAAACAATAAGAAGGGAGTCAACTGGAAATGGCAACTGGAGATATGCCCTGCTGCAAAAAAAAAAAACCAAAAATGCCTTTTGCATTGTCCTCTAAAAGAAAGGGCTGAACCAAGAAAAAAGAAGAATCAGTGATCTCAGAAAAAAAAACTCTCTCAGCTATAAAAAAAAGCTCTCCAGCAATCCTAAAAAACTCTTCACCCATCCCCACAAATCCACTAGCGACTCCAACTCCAAAAAGCTTACTAAAACACCGTTCCATTGCCTTCCACCCTCAACCAACTTCTATTCCCATAGCTCCCTAAAACCACCACTAGAATACCTTCAAAACTCAACCTTTCACATATTTTCATCCTAAAAACACCCTATTAGCAGCCATATTATGAGAAAGCTTATTCCTTTCACCTTTTTCTTGCTAAACAATAGCAAAAAGAGGGAAGGAATTGAGCTTAAAGTTACTGCTTTAAAGCAGGAAAAAACTTCAAGCCTTGGATGGTATATCTTTTACGTTGTCCCATGTATCTTTTGTTTTGAGCATACATTTCATCTTAGTAAACTCTTTTTATGCTTTTATGGCTACCTTAGGACTCTAATGCATTTTTTGTGGCTTTGGTTGTGGTAATTTAGGATCTTGATGTTTTTCTTGGTGCCTTCATGTTGTTTGGTTAACGAAGCATGTTCCTTTGCATTTTCATCACCATAACAGCCTTTGTCCTTGCACTTCTTTTCATATTCCTTCCATATTCATGTCTTTATCTCATGTTTAACATGTCATAGGTATGCCCATACATTTCCTAGTAGCTTGATAGGTTCCATGAAATAAAAATGCCTTTTTTTTAGCAAAGTCTTTTTTTAACATGTTCATCCTAAGTATGTTCATAAATATCTATCATCTCCATGCATTTTTTTTATCTTTTCTATGAAAAATTTCATCTTTGCTTGTGCCTATATGTTCTCCACGTTCTATATTATGTTTGTGGCACTTTGCTTATGTTGAAATGCTTGTTTGAATGCTAGAAAACCCGATCTTAAAAAATATCCCCAAGTTAAGCACATGTTATCTCCTACGCATAGAGAATAACATGGGCTTAAGATTTTTATGGAGTTGGTTTTCTAACCTTGGGGGCAATGCAAGTATTCAATTCTGGATTCATGGAAGAATGAGTATAAGAATATTGGTTTTCAAAAGAAATGAAATGAAGTCTTTTAGTTGAAAAATGTGAATCCTTGGTCCTTAGCCAAACACCCTCATGATGGCATGGTCAACGGGTTGTTCCATCATCCCAAACTACTTCGGGACTGTGGAACAAACTCATGATGCCCATGTCAACCCCTCATCTTGGTTATAGATGTTCGAACATCCATGGCCCGAGCTCAACCCAATGAAAAACCAAAAATACCGAACACCTCCATTGTTTTGTTATGGCAACACAGCGGTTTGGCTTTGAAAAATTATTTAAAAATAAAAAATCATTTATCCAGAATATATTTGTATTTTCCCTTGAAGGATTTTGAATTACCTTTCCAATGATATCTCATTTCCCTTTAGATCATCTCAGATGAAATAGTTATGATATTTCGAATCCTCATTGTCTGAAACCCCTGGATCCAGCAAGCAATCTATTGTTCGGGCTATGTTGGCCTAACAAACAACATTTTTGAATCCCTTGAATATTTTTCCCATCGAGTTCATGAAATTCCCTTTTTGAAAAGGTGTTATTTGCATTTTAATAATTCTGGATGAATTCGAAATGATTTTCAAAGTCCATTATACCTTTACCCTGTACATGCTGCTAGTGTCGAGGTAGGTTGAAATTCAAAAATTAATTCCAACTAGAAAGTGATTTTCTAGGATTTTGCAATTTTTTTTACATTAATCCTCATCGAGTTACCTTTCCAACGGTACCTCGTTTACCCCCCGGATAAGCTCGTAATAAATTCAGAAAGAGAAACAATGCAACACTGTCCTCTATTTCTAACCCAATTTTTGAAATGCTTTTATTGAGGCGTTCGAATGCCTCATGATGTACTTGGCTTATTCTCATGACCTCAGCTCCTTAGACTTAGACCAAGGCTAAGTAAAAGTGGAACATTTTAGCCAAACCTTTGGCTCTCGATTTTCAAAGATCCCCCTATAAAAAAAATGACCCCTTCCTCTTGAACATAAAAGTTTTTTATTTTTGGGGATACTCCAACCCCATTACTTCGAGGGGATACTCCAACCTCACTTTTACCTCAAAATGTCATCAAATTTTCATTCTCGAGGATACTCCAACCCCACTACTCTGAGGGGATACTCTAACCCCACTTTTATCGTAAATCTAATATCAAACTTTCATTTTTGGGGATACTCTAACCCCACTCTTCTGAGGGGATACTCCAACCCTGCTCTTCATATTCCTTCTAAAATCCAAGCTTTTCTCCCTCTCGAGTCATCGAAACCTTTTTCTCCTTAAATTCCCACTGAATATGACTAAGTCTCACCATTGTCATCTTCTTTATTCATCAATAATCAAAGACAACTACGAGATACATCTCGATCATCCCTCTTGTTTATGTATTTTATATGTTTATTTTTATGTGGATTTATTTATTGTTTTTTTTCTTATCTTACTAATATGTTTCCTCTTATGGGGACCTTGAGTATTCATGCTTTAAAAATCATTTTCAAAATCACAAAATGATATCTCGTGTCGATATCTCTCCAGTGCTAGGCATGAAATATTTGATTTTTTAAATCCATCTGGAGATCATTTTCATTAAAAACCCCTATGTTTCTCACCTTTTCGAGGCATATGGGTGATAAAATTTTCATTAAAAATTGAACTCCTATCTCTACAAAATTTCATGCATTAGAGGGAATTATATTTAAATAATGATAAAAATGAAACCGAGGAAACCGAGATTCAAGTAAGATGTAGTTAGATAGAATGATTTTCGGGCATCATGGGGGTGCTAATCCTTTCGCACACGTAACCAACTCCTAAACCCAAAATAACGAATCTCTGGTATTATTTTCAATAGGCATCCGATTATGCCTAACTTAAAATGATCAGTGGTGACTCCAAGTTTATGGCCACTTCATGGTGGCCATCCAAGACTAGTCGGATAAGCGATTCATCTGATGGTCTTTTACTCCTTCATGTCAAACATTAAAAGATTTTTAAGTTGAGCGCGCTTTGGCCCTTCATATCGTCCGAAGTTGGAAAAAGGCTGCGCATGCGAAACATTAATAGCTTGGTGACTCCACTGGGAATAAACTTAGAAAGTTAGGCCTATGATTAGCTATATCTTGCTTGGTTCTTCGGTTTCCATAATTATTTAGATATAATTTCTTCTCTTTTTTTTACCTTCTAATCTTTTACTTTTTATGCCTTTATTTTGCGATTCTTTTTTAGGAATTGCCTTCTTTTTGAATGAATGTTGATTTGAATACGTATGGTAATATGGAGTAAAATAAAAAAAGTTTGATAGTTTTCCCGAGACACACCATGCACTTTCATTTTACATTAGATTCCCACCAAGCACCATGGTGAGGCTAGGATCCTAATTATTAGGAAGATGTGAGCCATCCACCTTCACGAGTAATCGTCCACATAGGCATGGCAAGACCTTCTGGGATGTAAATTACCTATGTCTCTCATGAGTAGCCTTCTGCATTTGCATAGGGAAATACATCCACCGAGTCAAACTTGTTCTACCAAACCTGTGATGGGCCCAGGATCGGGGTGACTCGATTGTCCTTACCGGATGAAGGAGTAATTCAGATACCTATTTAGGCATCTACTTAAACTCATATAGTGAGCCCTACGAGCCAAACCATTTCTAACCATACCAGAATGCTGATAGAATAACCCAAAGAATAGGGTCACTTAGGGTAACATTTCTTATCTTTACTCTTACATACCATTGGTTACGTGGGCAATGATGTCAAACCATACCAGAATGCTAATAGAATAACTCGAAGAATAGGGTCACTCAAGGAAACATTTCTTATCTTTACTCTTAAATACCATTGGTTACGCGAGCAATGATGGGTGTATATTGACACCCGCATTTATCTTTTTATTTTCATAGGATATGCCGTTATGTTCGATAGTAAATCCTTTTTTAATAAGTGGGTAAGGGTAAGTGAATGCCGTTACTCGCAATGCCATCTTGAATAGTCATATCTAACTAAGATAGGCCATCATGCTACCCGAACGATGGCTTAGCATCAGCGTTTAGATGGTTGGTCTTAATTTTTGTGAGTTATCATGTTACTTCATGAAGAGACAATTTTAATACGGCTATGCATGTATGCTACCTGTCCAATGCCTTAACATTGGTAATCCTCTTATCTGCCCCTTAGTGTTATAAACCTATTCTAGGGGAAATTTGTGTGATTTCTTCTATTTCTTACCTTTTCTCCATTATTTCATATTGGTTACTAACTCATTCCCTTTTGTTTTCCTTTTTCACCATGCATCATTTCATCATAATTACTATCATCATGGGACAATTGGCTTTAGTGGGTTAGTGTTCACCATGGGGCATCTGTCATGGAGCAACAGTCTAAAAGCCTTTTGAAAAAGTTTAAGCATGGTCAGACCGCCGACAATGTGAAGATGGAGATATCCTTAAACTGGGGCATGCCTCAGTACTACATGAAAAGATTAAGATAGGATACTGTCAAAGCGATTGGCAAGACCTGAGGATCATATAGACTAAGTGGGATAATACTGAAAAGGAATCATTCACTGAAAGATATGGAGATATCTCTCTTCTGCTTCAAGTTTGTTTGGATGTCAGTTTGTTGCAAGCGGCCTCTCAATTTTGGAATCCAACATACCGGTGCTTCACTTTTAATCATAAAGACTTAGTCCCCACAGTTGATGAATACATCGCGTTACTCAACATTGAAAAGACAAAGGTCAATAGGATATACTACAAAGCATTGAATCCTTCAACCCTAAAAAAAGATTAGCTCAATTACTCAGGCAACGAAGTCTTGGATTGAGAGTCATATTAAATCAAAGGGGAACAATGAATGCATCTCATGGGCCAGTATGATAGAAGCAATGGCGAGTACCATTGACATTCAAAAAATCTAAGATATCTACACTTTGGCCATATATGGTCTGGTTATATTCCCAATGACATTAGGCTATATTGAAGCTACAGTAGAAGATATCTTTTCTCGTTTATGCTACAACATTAATCTTGCATTGGCCATCCTTGCTGAAACTATTCGAGCTTTTAGTTTTTATAAAAAAAATGGGAATGGGCCGATTCATTGGATGTGCACTACTTCTTCACATTTGGCTCACTAGCCGCTTTGGCCTTGAAGAATGTAGGACATCGTGTTGCTTCTTACCCAGCTTTAGTCCTATCTCTAGGGTACTTAAGAATGATTAGCCTCAAGATAAATCTAAAGAGTAATGGATCCAAAAATTTTGAAACCTCAAGGGTAAGGAGGTAACATGGAAGGCCTTTTGGTCTTTCCCATAAATGGTCATATACCGATACGGAGATTACAACTGTGTACTGCTCATGGGATTATGGGGAAGTACTATCTATGCCCTTTTTTTAGTTCTTCGACAATTCCAGTGCCATCAATTCATCCCCTTCATTTAAGACTTAGAGTTATGGGATTTTGATTATGGTGAGCCTGACTACAAGTCGAAAGTCCATCTAGCTTTTCAAGCATGGAAACAAACTCGCTGCATGGAGAGATATTGGAGAGGGAGTAGTATGACCCCAGGATATGATAAATGGAGGATCTATTGAGTTAATGACTCCGTGCCCCTGTCTGGTATTGGGACATCACATATGTCAGTTGATGAATTTCCCTCTAAAATTGAATTGCTCAAGTAAAAGTTTGAATAAGAAAAGGCAACCTTTGCCAAGAAGATCGCTCGATTAAAGGAGGAAAATAGTCAATTGAAAATGGGCCTCTACCTTAGGGATGGCGAGATGAACAGGGCTGTCAAGGAGAAAAACCACTTCAAGAAGGATCTTGAGAACTTGAAAGGAGACTATGTGGCCCTTAACAAAGCAAGCAAGTCCAAAGACTTAGAAAGTCATCCGTCTAGTGAAGGATAAAAATTACTACCCTCAAGAAGGAACTACACCAATGGAGAGAAGCTACTAGGGTCAATAAGGAAAAGCTTGTTAGAACCCAAGCTCTCGCATTAACTTATCGAAGGAGGAATAACCGGTTAGAGGCTTGAGTCCAAGATTTGAGAGCAAACTAGGCCAAAAGTGGAGTTTTGACACTTAAAATCCAAGACTTAGAGCATTCTCTTCAAGCTCACCAAGACCAAGTCAATGCACTAGTGAGAGCCTCCGAACTACAAGAGTAAGAATGGCTTCAAGTGGTTGATCATGCACGCAAAATCATCAAGACTATCACTGCCATCTCATAGAATAGATCCAGGCAGCTCAGTTGGAGGCTGAGAACATAATAGATGTAGCTCAAACCCTGACACGTGATATCTTGCTCATCGGAGCCCACGAGCAAGAGTTGTTGTATTTTTTGGACCATGTAATCGAGCAATATAACCGTGTCAGACATTTTCGAATGTAATCATATGTAACCAAGACATTTTGTTGCTTTAATAAAGGATGCTATTGGTGGAGCTGTCCTTTTATCCAATTGTTTTTTTTGCATTTACATAACTAACCTGATCTTTTCATGGTTTTTATTTGTTCATCTTCATTGCATCAAACATATACATACCATAAAGGCCTAATCTAAAAATTATTTAAAGTGAAGGTGATACAAAACACAAAATCTATAGTTCGCCATCAGTACAACACTTGTAATCATCAGAAAGCGATGGAAAATGATCATTAGGCCCATATTAAAATACTCAAACTCATGTATAGAGAGTCCCAAGAGTAAACACTTTGTAAGAATAAGGAACTTCAAGCATAGATCGCTGAGCTAACCAAATTGTTGTCTAATGCATTGAAGGAAAAAGGGCAAACGAGCACCGTCAAGATGGGAAAAGAACCAATGCACCCTGAAAGTAATTTAAGTGATGGTACTGAGGCCACCAACGCTTAAGACATGGCCAACACCTTCTGGCAATGAATGTCCCACAATCCCAGCCATTTATTTATATCAATCCTGCAATAGCATCCTATTTAATTTAAGGATTTCAAGGTGTGGGCTTTTCACCATCAAAGCTTATAGTCCCGAACCTCGATGAGCACATAGAGCAAGAGAAAAGAAAGAGGCCTGTAGAAAATGATAAGGACTTAGAGAAGTATCACTTATTAGAGAAGCCTCTTCACGCTATGGAAGAAGTAACAAATTTGGAGTCATAGACGCAAAGTCATTAGGCCTAGTTTCAAGCTTCGTCATCCCACCTAAGTTTAAAGAGCCTGACTTTGAAAAATACAATGGGACTACTGACCTTATTGCCCATCTTCATTGTACTATCATAAAATGGCTAGACATGAAGAGAACAAGAAGCTACTGATTCATTGCTTCTAAGATAGCCTAATTGGGGTAGCCCTTCATTGGTACATAGGGCTTGATCCTACAAGAATTCAGACATGGGTAGACTTGGCATGCGCATTCCTTGAACAGTATAAGCATGTGTCTGATTAGGTCCTGGATTGTCTTTCTCTCGTGAACATGGAAAAGAAATCCTTCAAGAATTTTAAATAGTATGCTCAGAGGTGGAGGGAGAAGGCAGTTCAAGTTCACCCTCTTCTAACTAAAAAAGAAATGATAGTTATGTTTGTTGGCACCTTACGAGCTCTTTACTATGAAAGGCTAGTAGGAAGTGCCATAAAAAATTTCACTGATATGGTTATATCAGGTGAAATGATTGAGAACGCCATCAAGAGTGGTAGAATATCTGTTAAAAAAGCATTTGGTTCAGTCAAAAGGACAGCAAATAAAGTTAAGGAGAGGGAAGTAAATGCAGTAAGCGAGAATCGTGCTAGGTTTGATCAAAGCCTGCATCCAGCATAGCCTATGTACTTCCCAAGGATGCTGAATACAGGTCTTACCCCTTACTCATTAGGATCGCAACCAGTCCATGCTACCGAGTTCGCTTTTGCAATGAGCTTTGCATCAAATCCCATGCAAAGTATGGCCCCACATGCACAGCCCTGCAATATGTACAATGTGAAAGCCTGAATAACCAATAAGCATCTCGAGAAAGAGAGCACTTTGAACCACTCCCTTACTCGTATAAAGAGATCTACTTTGCTTGTTGGTAGGCAAACTAGTGGCACCAATATTCACAAACCCAAGATCACCACCATACCCCAAATGGTATGATGAGAATGCTTATTGTGAATACCACATCGCAGCATAAGGCCACTATATTGAGAACTACATTTCATTCAAAAGAAAGGTGCAGGGTTTATTAGAAAAATGAGTGATCAAGATTGAGTAAGGTCGTAGACCCAATGTGAGAGCCAACCCACTCCCTAATCATGCCAAACCAATAGTGAATACAATAGTCGATGAAAAAGGCTATCGAATTAAAAGAAGTGTGGCAAAAGTCAAAACCCCAATGATTAAGGTCTGATAGGCTTTCGTGAAAATTGGAATAATAACATATTGCAAAAGTCAAAAAAATTGTTGTTGATACATCTTGTTGCCACTATGGTCAAGAACACGACTTGCAACATTGTCCATCATTCGTGAAGTTGGTCCAAGGGATGATGGATCGATCTGAAATCGAGTTCTATGAGGAATGGGATGGACATGATAATCCATCTTTTAATGCTGTTAACGAGGAGAGACCCACCGATGGTCAGATCTATAGTTGTCTATCTTTTATGGGCATGACGATGAAAGTTTTAGGCAGTACGCTATAAGATGGATGTAGGAGGCTGCCCAGATTCATCCCTTACTAATAGAAAAAGACATGATAGTTAAATTCATTGGAACTTTGCAAGCCTCTTATTACGAAAAAGTAGCGAGAAGCTTCCCAAAAAACTTTGCGGATGTGGTCATACTCTATGGGAAGATCGATGAAGCCATGAAAAATGGATTAAGAAGAAAAAGTACCTACGAGGACAAAGGTAAAAGAAGGATGGAGGCTAGTAAGCAATCAAAATCTAGCACTGAAGTTAGTTTATCTCTAACTCATGCTAAGTTAGACCTAAAAAAGATGATCGTTGAAGAAAACTACAAGATTATGGAAAACATAGAAGAAGTTTGGATGCCAATGAATTTGGTTTAGGAAATCCTAGTGCAAGCTAAACTACTTAATGCAACCACGAAAGTAGAGGAAATGATGGACAACTTCTATGATTTCCATACTATTTATAGCCATGCTCTTTAAACATGTGAAGAGTTTTGCATAATGGTTCAGAGAATGATGAAGGAGAGTAGCATCAAATTCTATCATGAAAAGCAAGCCCCACATACTGGGTCTGCAAATGCAACACCATCTGTTAATGCACTAAAAGAAGAAGAGGGCAATCTCCCTTACGGGATTGAAAGGCCGTTGATTTTGTACGACAATTAACCAAGAGTTAAAGTTAACCCCATTCAACCTTTGCCAAAGATGATCGTTCAACTTTTATCTCCCTTCTCGTGTAAAGACGATAAGGCAATTCCTTGGAACTATAAAAGCAAAACCTTAATCGTTGGAGAATCTAGCCAACAAACAGCATGTGTTGACTTTTCAGGGGTAAGTCACCTAACTCGGAGCAGCCGATGTTATGCTCCAATAGTATCGAAATATAGCACTTAGCAAGAAATGCTAATCTGGGTTATCAAACACTAAAGTCTACATCAAAAACTTAGAATCGGTAGCTATTAAGGATCAAGTAAGCGAGAAAGAAGCTACGAAATTCCTCAAATTCATCAAGCAAAGTGAATATAGCATCATCGATCAGTTAAACAAGCAACCCGCCAAGATATCTGTATTATCAATATTATTGAATTCTAAAGCTCACAGGAATGCCCTCCTCAAGGTCCTGGATAAGGCCTATGTCCCTCTCGATATCTCTATAGGACAATTGGATCACCTAGTGAACAACATCATCATCGATAATTACATATTTTTCAGTGATGATAAAATCTCGCACAGAGGAAAAGAAAGTTACAAGGCCCTCCATATAACCACATATTGTAAAGGCACCACGTTGCCCAAGGTGCTTATTAATAACGGGTTGATTTTAAATGTAATGCCTATGTCATGCTTGAGCAAGCTCCTTGTTGACGCATCCTATATCCAGAATAGTCATACTATCATGCAAGCATTTGATGGAACTTGCCAGAACATTGTTGGGACCATCATCATTCCACTCCAAATCGGCCCATTTACTTATGAAGTTGACTTTCACGTGATGGACATTGCTTTACATACTACTGCTTGTTGGGAAGGCTGTGGATTCATTCTGCTGGAGTAGTTTCATCATCTTTGCACCAAAAGCTAAAATTTGTCATTAAGAATAAAGTTGTTAGTATTAGAGGAGAATAAGATATCATTACTCCTACCTTAATTGATGCCTTATATGTCGAACTCGACGAAAATAGCCCAGATTCTTCTTTCTAGACCTTTGAGTTTGTCAATGCAACTTATATCAAAGAAGGATTGCTAATAGTTTAGCCTCACCTATCAAAGAGTACTCACATAGTTTTAAAGTTGACTATCGGTACAAGTGCCCAAGCCAAAAAAAAACTTGGCATATGCCTTCAAGGAATTGCTAAAGCCTTAAAAGTGTTCAACCAAATTGACAAAAAAGGGTTAGGATTCAAGCCCAGTACACAACAAAAAAGAAAGCAAGCCCAAAAAAACTGTGAAAGAAGAATGGCTCACTTGTTAGGATGAGACAGAGGATAAGCCAATGATATTCCCATCACTACGGGAAAGTTTTCACCTATGGGAACATGTAAATACTGGTCCCGCTTGTGCTTTGCTCATATTTAACAAAGCATTAGAAGATATCTCCATCAGTACGATTGGCGAGCTAAATATGTCAACTACAAGTTCAGAGACTGGCCTGTGCCCTCTAGGGTTTATTCCAAGTGTTTGGACTGAGACCAAAATTTTTGTACTATTCAAGTTAATTTCAAAGTAATGCTATGAACTAAACCTACATGCTCTCACCCAAAAGCAATCTAAGATCCTTTGCATGGGTTGCTTTTATTAGTTATTATCAATGAAAATGACTAAGCATTTTGCATTCATTATTTGGTTCATAATTTTTGTCGACCTTAGACATTTTTCTTCCACCTATATTTTTCTTTTCCATATTTTCAGGTACCCCCAATGAAGGTGACATGAATGTTCATACTGAAACCTTAGGAATTGATTTCGAGCAACCAATCTGTGCTGGTGAGGTCGAATCTAAAGAAGACCCTAAAGAGAACCCCATACCCTTAGACCTATTAAGACTAGTTAAACAAGAAGAAAAACAAATTTTACCTCATGAAGAATCCATGGAAACCATAAACCTTAGAACAAAAGAAGACCCAAAAGAAGTCAAAATCGAAACCTCTATAAAGCCATCAACTCAAGCTGAACTAAAAGGTCTTCTTCAGGAATATCGAGACATGTTTGCTTAGTTTTATCAAGACACGTCGGGGCTAGAAACCAACATTGTGGTTCATAAACTTCTCCTCAAACCTGAATGCAAACTAATCCAACAAAAATTAAGGAAGATGAAACCAGAAATACTCCTTAAGATTAAGGAAGAAGTCAAGAAGCAACTTGAAGTAGGATTTCTAGAGGTAGCCAAATATCCTGAATTGGTAGCCAACATAGTCTTAGTTCCTAAGAAGGACGATAAAGTGCAAATGTATATGGACTATAGGGACCTGAACCGAGCTAGTCCTAAGGATAATTTTCCTTTACCTCACATTAATACCTTAATAGATTGCCAAAAATGCACTATTTTCTTTCATGGATAGGTTTTCGGGCTATAATCAAATTAAAATGGCTTCTGAAGACATGGAAAAGACCACTTTCATGACCATGTAGGGAACCTTCTACTATAAAGTGATGCCTTTCAGGTTGAAGAATGCCAGGGTAACTTACCAAAGGGCTATGGTAACATTGTTCCATAACCTTATGCATAAGAAAATTGAGGTCTATGTTGATGATATGATCACTAAGTCAACTAAAAAAAGTGAGCACGTTAATGACCTGCAAAAGCTTTCCAAAAGGCTTTGTAAATATTAGCTCAAGCTATATCTTGCTAATTGCACATTTAGCGTCACCTCCAATAAATTATTAAGGTTTATTTGAGTGAGAAAGGAATAAAGGTGGATCCTGACATGGCTAAGGCTATCCAAAACCTACCACTACCTCAAACTTAAAAGGAAGTGAGGAGTTTCTTAGGAAGACTGAACTACATAGCCCGATTCATATCTTAGTTAACCGATAAATGCAATCCAATCTTCAGCCTATAAAAAAAATCCTGGAGAATGGAACCAAGAGTGCTAAGAACCTTTTGATAAAGTCAAACATTACCTTTTGAACCCTTCAGTACTTATGCTATCAGTGCTCGAACGACCACTAATTCTGTATCTATCAATCCTAGACAAGTCAATGGGCTATGTATTAGGACAATGTGATAAGTCAGGAAAGAAGGAATAGGCTATCTACTACTTAAGCAAGAAGTTTATAGAATATGAAAATAATTATTCATTCATAGAGAATTTATGTTGTGCTTTAACTTAGACAGCGCGAAGGTTAAGGCAATACATGTTGTACCACAGTACATGGTTAATCTCCAAGCTTGATCCCATCAAATATTTGTGTGAAGCACCCGCTTTGTCTGGGAGGTTAGCCAGCTGGTAGGTTATGCTTTCTGAGTACGACATCATGTATGTGAACTAGAAAGCCATTAAAGGCAATGTAATAGTAAACTTTTTGGCAAGTTGAGCCACATATGACTATCAGCCTTTAAACTTTAAGTTCATTGATGAAGACTTGATATGCATATATGAGGTGGAGAACATGGTCAAGTGTGGGTCATCATGGAAAATGTATTTTGATGGAACTTCAAACATACTAGGGCATGGAGTTAGGGTAATTCTCATCTTGTCAAAGGGAAACCATTACCCTTTCACAGCCAAATTAAACTTTGACTGCACCAACAACATAGCCAAATATGAGGCTTGCATCATAGGACTCCAGGCAGCAATTGAAAGGGGCATTCAAACATTGCTAGTGTTTGGAGATTTAGCCTCATCATTTACCAACTGAAAGAAAAATGGTAAACACGTGATGCTAAACTCATCCACTATGGGAGTCTAATATCGGAGCCTAAGAAACAGTTTGATGATATTAGTTTTCTTATCTATCTTGAGAAGGGAATCAAGTTGCTGATGCCTTGGCCACTTTATCTTTTATGTTTAAAGTTAATCGAGAATCAAACATTGTTCCTATCCAAAAGAGTATCTATTCAACCCTAGCGTATTACCAGAATATTGAAAAAGAGAAGGATAGTTTACCATGGTATCATGACATCCTTTAATACATCAAGGATCAATAGTACCTAGAAGATGCCACCAAAACTGATAAGAAGACCATCAGACGATTAGCTATGAACTTCATTTTGGATGGGGAGATTTTGTACAAGAAAGGCAGGGATCAGGTGTTATTCTGATGTGTGGATGCCTCTAAAGTCAAAAAAATAGTTGCAGAAGTTCATGAAGGGATTTTTGGTACGTATGCTAATGGACATTGAAAGGCAAAACAAGTCATGCGATCAGGTTATTATTGGTTGACTCTAAAAGAAGATTGCATTAACTATGTTCAAAAGTGTCATAAATGCCAAACTATGCTGACAAAATCTATGTCCCACCAATACCCCTGCATGTTATGACAGCTCCATGGCCCTTTTTTATATGGGGCATGGACATGATTGGACCAATTATCCTCAAGGCTTCTAATAGGCATCGTTTTATTTTGGTTGTGATTAATTACTTCACCAAATGGGTAGAGGCAGCTTCTTATGCCAATGTCACCAGATCCGTCGTGTACAAATTTGTGAAATGGGAAATCATCTGTAGATATGGTCTTCCTGAACAAATCATTACTGATAATGCACGCAAACTGAAAAACAAGCTAATGCAACCAGTCTGCCCTTAATTCAAGATTCAGCATCGAAACTCTATCCCATATCAACCAAAGATGAACAAGGCAGTTGAAGCAGCCAAAAAAATCAAGAAGATAGTTGAAAAGATGGCTGAGATGTACAAAGATTAGCATGAAAAGTTGCCTTTTGCTTTACATGCTTATTGCACAGCCGTACGAACTTTTATAGTTGTTATTCTGTTTTCCTTAGTATATGGCATAAAGGCTTTCCTACCTATCGAGGTTGAAATCCTTTCCCTCAAAGTTTTAATGGAGTCATAACTTGAGGAGGCTAAGTGGGTTAAAAATCGATATTAGCAGCTCAATCTCATTGAAGAAAAAATGATCAAAGCCGTCATGTCATAGGCAAATGTATCAAAAGAGCATAAAGAGAGCCCATGACAAAAATGTTTGTCCTCATCAGTTTTGAAAAGGTGACCTAGTGCTCAGACAAATTCTCCCGATCCATAAAAATGCTCGTGGAAAATGGACCCCAAATTGGGAAGGGCCATACGTGGTGAAATGCGTATTCTCTATAGGAGCTCTAATCTTGATCAAGATGGATGGCAGTGACCTACCTAACCTTGTGAATTCTGATTCTGTTAAAAAGTATTATGCGTAAAAAAACTTTAGGATGAAAACCCGAAAGGGCATCCTATTAGTCCCTTACCTACCACTCAAGAAAAAATCCAAAAAAAACAACAAAAAAATAATAAAAAGAAAAAAAAAGAAAACCAATTTAAGTTAAAAACCTGAGAGGGCGGCTTAAGTGATCAGACCTTCTCATTCAAATAAAACCAATCTTCCCTATATTCATAACTCTAACCAAGACACCAAGTCATAACCTAACCCATCTGTTCTGTGTTGACCACCCCACTAAAACCTCATCCACACTTGCACTTGAAAAATATGAATCGCTTAACTTTAAAGCCTCTATTCTAGCATAGGGTAATCTAAGGGATCTTCTTATGGTCACTAGCACTAAAAGAATCAATTGCTCAAAAAAAAATCTCTAAAAGCACCTAGTGGAAAATTCATGTCATCAGCATTAGAGCCAGTCGACCAGGAAGACTTCTCATATCTATTTTGTATTTCAAAACCTTTCATAATGTTACAAGTTTGTTACAAATTGTTCCTTTTTTCTTTGAATAAAAAATATTACTTGATTTCTCACAGAATCTTGTTGTAGCACTGCATTTCATGTTGCCTCATGTTTATCATTTAATTGATACTACTTGATAAATAAACAGAACTAATAATAGGATTTCCTAGAATTACTTCAAAAGATAAAACTTTGAAGGGACCTTGTTTCATTTTTAAATACTAAGCGTGAACTCTTGGGGCTGCAATTAGTCTTGCATTGGGACCCTATATCTGGAAAATATACTCAAAGCCTTCCCTCAGTGAGTGATCATGAACCCTCTATACCTCTGAAGAGGGGACAATCTTAACACTTAAAGCCTCTGGAAATCTAAAGCAAGATTGACAAACCCTGGATAAAAGGCCACCTCACCAAAGCCAAAGAAAGCCCAAAACTAGCCATTGGATTAGGCCTTTAAAGTCATCACCTTTGCATCAATTAGGAAGGCATTTGCACCTCTATGCATTATGCAGCATTTAACACCTTACAAGTATCAGCTCCTGTACGTAAAAGTCAAATTTATATAAAACCTAAGGTATCATTTATTTTGATTTAAAAAAAAAAATCAAAGCCCATACAAGTTATTGGCAATTATCTACCTTAATCCCCAAAGTGCAAGATGCTTATCAAAGCTTATACAAGTTGATGGCAACTACATACCTCAGTCCTCAAAGAGCAAAATGCTTCCTTATCTCAAACACCACACAAGATGGTGGCAATTAACTACCTCAGTCCTCAAAGAGTAGGACGCTTATCAAAGCCCACATAAGTTGGTGGCAACTACCTACCTCAGTCCTTAAAGAGTAAGACGCTTATCAAAGCCCACATAAATTGGTGGCAACTACGGACCTCAGTCCTCAAAGAGTAGAACGCTTCCCTATCTCAAAGCTGACATAAGTTAGTGGTAATTACCTACCTCAGTCCTCAAAAATTAGGACAATTATCAAAGCCCACATAAGCTAATGGCACCACACTACCTACCTTCGTCCTTAAAGAGCAAGGCATTTTCTTACCTTAAAGCCCACACAAACTGGTGGCACTTATTTACCTAAATCCATAAAGTGCTAGATGTCTTTATTCACTTACCTTTAAGCCCACACAAACTGGTGGCACCTTTTTCACTTTAGTTTTCAAAGAGCATGATTCCTTTTCTATTACTTTTAACCCCACAAGCTAGTGGTATTTTTTTTTGGTTCGTAAAGAGAAGGACATCTTTTTTTTCCCACATAAAAAACAACTTAATACACTACCTAAACAAAATGGTGTTTCTTTGTCTTTGCCCTATTCTTAATACTTAGCAATGGTCAAAGAGGGGCAGTTGTAGACATCTTGTTTTGTCCGAACCAATTTTTGGTATCTTAGAAGTTAGGTAAAAGATGACAAAATAATAAAAAATAGAAACAAATTTAGGGGACGATCGTCACTTGATGAAAATTTTTTTTGGAAAAGTCTAATACGGTTCACTTTAAAGAAAAATGCAGAAACAAGACATCAAATGTCATTTTCAAAGTGTCATTGGAGTTGTTCAGGTGAGTACATGAGACAAGTTTCTCCTCTTTGTGACCAAGATAAGACAACTCGAGGAACCTAAGGTATGTGCAGGTCATATGGGTGCTTAAACACTGTCATGAGGCTTTCACGTTACCAAAATTTTGAATTTCCATGTGTACTATCGATACAAGGGGGTTTAGTATTGATACCCAAGGTGTGGTATCGATACCTGGCATGTTTGCATCGATACAGACCTTGGTAGTAGCTAAAGTTATGATTTTTGGCAAAATGTATCGATGCACAAGCATAGTATCGATACAAATCCATGGAGTATCGATACTGGCCTTTAAGTCTCGAGACTGGAAACATTTGTTTGCTCTTAGTATCGATACACAACTCATTGTATCGATACTCAGGAGTAAAATGTACCTTGTGTATTGATACAAAATGTTTTGTATGGATACACCAAGACATTTTTGCCTAGTTTGGGCCATTTTTCAACCTCTAAAAACCTGATTTAAAAATGTTTTTGCAGTAAAAAACTATCATATAACATTGCAAACCTTAACTATGGGTTCATTAATGGATTCTAACAAATTTTTGAAGTCCAAACAATTAATGACAAAGGTCACTTTCATAAAATATATGGGTGTAAGAGGATGGCAAGCATATCTCCAGCGTGTAGGCTTTCACAACCTTTGTACCTACTTGCTTAGCATGGCAGAACTAATAAGAAGGGAGTCAATTGGACATGGCAGCTAGAGATATGCCCTGGTGTAAAAAAAAAAAACCAAAAATGCCATTTGCATTGTCCTCTAAAAGAAGGGGTTAAACCAAGAAAAAAAAGAGAATCAGTGATCGAAAAAAAAAACTCTATTAGCTATAAAAAAAAAGCTTTCAACAATCCTAAAAAATTCTTCACTCATCCCCACAAATCTTCTAGTAACTCCAGCTCCAAAAAGCTTACCAAAACATTATCCTATTACTTTCCACCCTCAAGCAACTTCCATTCTTGTAGCTCTCTAAAACCACCACTAGAACACCTTCAAAAACCCAACCTTTCACACATTTTCATCTTAAAAACACTCCATTAGTAGCCACATTACCAGAAAGCTTCTTCCTTTCACCCTTCTTGCTAAACAATAGCAAAAAGAGGGAAAAAATTAAGCTTAAAGTTGCTACTTTAAAGCAGGAAGAAACTTCAAGCCTTGGCTAGTATATCTTTTACCTTGTCCTATGTATCTTTTGTTTTGAGCATACATTTCATCTTAGTAAACTCTTTTTATGCTTTCATCACCACTTTAGGACTCTCATGCATTTTTTGTGGCTTTAGTTATGGCAATTTAGGATCTTGATGCTTTTCTTAGTGCCTTCATGGTGTCTAGTTAACTAAGCATGTTCCTTTGCATTTTTATCACCATAACAGCATTTATCCATGCACTCTTTCCATGTTCCTTCCATATTCATGTCTTTATCTCATGTTTAAAGAATGCATCCTAACATGTCATAGATATACCTATACATTTCCTAGCACCTTGATAGGTTCCATGAAATAAAAATGCCTTTTTTTAGCAAAGTTTTTTTTTTAAACATGTTCATCCTAAGTATGTTCATGCATCTATCTATTATCTCCATGCATTCTTTTTATCTTTTCTATGAAAAATGTCATCTTTTCTTGTGCCTCTATGTTCTCCAAGTTCTATATTATGTTGGTGGCACTTTGCTTATGTTGAGATGCATGTTTGAATGTTAAAAACTTGATTTCAAAAAATATCCCTAAGTTAAGCACATGCTATCTCCCACACATAGAGAATAACGATTTTCCAACCTTGGGGGCAAAGCAAGTATTCAATTTTGGATTCATGGAAGAATGAGTGTAAGAATATTGGTTTTCAAAAAAATGAAATGAAGTCTTTTAGTTAAAAAATGTGAATCATTGGTCCTTAGCCAAACACTTTCATGATGGCATGGTCAACAGGTTGTTCCATCATCCCAAACTACTCCAGGACTGTGGAACAAACTCGTGACACCCATGTCAACTTCTCATCTTAGTTATGGATGTTCGAATGTCTATGGCCTGAATGAAAAACCAAAAAAATCGAACACTTCCCCTATTTTTTTATGGCAGCACAATGGTTTGGATTAAAAAAATTTTTTAAAAATAAAAATGATTTATCCAGAATGTATTGGTATTTTTCTCTTGAAGGATTTCAAGTTTCCTTTCCAATGATATCTCATTTACCTTTAAATCATCTTAGATGAAATAGTTATGATTTCTTGAATCTTTGCTATTTGGAACCCTTGGATCCTATAAGTAGTCTATTGTTCAGGCTATTTCTGCCTAACAAACAACATTTTTGAATCCCTTGAATATTTTTCCCATAGAGTTCATGAAATTTTTTTTCTAAAAAGGTATTATTCACATTTTAATAATTTCAGATGAATCCAATATGATTTCTCAAAGTCCATTATACCTTTACCCTGTACATACTGCCAGTGTCCAGACAGGTTAAAATTCAAAAATTAATTCCACCCAGAAAGTGATTTTTTAAGATTTTTAGAATATTTTTTTCATTAATCCTCATCGAGTTACCTTTCCAATGGTACCTTGTTTACCCCCCGAGACCTCTGGATAAGCTTGAAATAAATTCAGAAAGAAAAATGATGCAACGCTATCTTCTATTTCTAGCCCAATTTTCAAAACATTTCTATTGAGCCGTTCGAATGCCTCATGATTAGCTTGGCTTATTCCCATGACCTAAGCCCTTTAGACTCAGACCAAGGTTAAAGAAAACAGAAACATTTTAGCCAAACCTTTAGCTCTTGATTTTCAAAGATACCTCTATCCAAAAAATGACCTATTCCTCTTAAACTTTAAACATTTTTATTTTTGGGGATCTCTAACCCCATTACTCTTAGGAGATACTCTAACCCCACTTTTACCTCAAAATGACATCAAATTTTCATTTTTGGGGATACCTTAACCCCACTACTTTGAAAAGATACTCCAACCTCGCTTTTACCTCAAATCTAATATAAAACTTCTATTTTTGGGGATACTTTAACCTTAATCTTCTGAAAAGATTCTCCAACCCGTTCTTTATATTCCTTCTAAAAGCTAATCTTTTCTCCCTATCAAGTTATCGAAACCTTTTTCTCCTCAAATTTTCATCGAATCCAACTAAGTCTTTATGTTGTCGTCTCGGTTATTCATCAGTAATCAAAGACCACTACGAGATATATCTTAATCATCCCTTTTGTTTATGTATTTTGTGTGTTTATTTTGTGCAAATTTGTTTATATTTTCTTTCCTATCTTACTAATATGTTTCCTCTTGTAGAGACCTCGAGCATTCATGCTTTAAAAATTATTTTCAAAATCACAAAATGATATCTCATGTCGGTATCTCTCTAGTGCCAGGCATGAAATATTTGATTTTTTTTAAACCCATTCGAAGATCATTTTTATTAAAAACCCTTATGTTTCTCACCTCTCTAAGGCGCATAGGCGATAAAATTTTCATTAAAACCCAAACTCGTATCTCTACAAAATTTCATGCGTTGAAGGGAATTATATTTAAATATGATAAAAATAGAACCGAGAAAATCGAGATTCAAGTAAGATGTAGGTAAATGGTACCAATTTTTGGGCGTCGTGGGATTGCTAATCCTTCTCCACACGTAACTAACTGTCAAACCCAAAATAACGAATCTTTGGTATTATTTTCAATAGGCATTCGGTTATGCCTAACTTAAAATGGTCGGTGGCGACTCCAAGTTTATGGCCACTTCATGGTGGCCATCCAAGACTAGTCGAATAAACTATTCGTCCGATAGTTTTTTACTCCTTCATGTCAAACATCAAAATATTTTTTAAGTCAAGCTCACTTTGGCCCTTCAGATCATCTGAAGTTGGAAAAGGTCAGGCACGTGGAACATCGACAGATATGTATGAATATGTTTTATGAATTTTCCACCATTTATGGCTATTTTGTAATTTTAAAAAGTTTAGGGGCTAATTTGTAAATTTGTAAACATTTTGTTCTAAGGCCGTAGGTACTTGGACGAATTGAAAGTATGATTTTTGGCATGATATCCATAATTTGTTGTGATCAATTTTGTGTTTAATCATGATTTTATCATGTATATGGACTAAATTGAAAATTAAGAAAGTATTAAGGATCATTTAGAAAATTTTGTATTTTAGGTCTAGTACGATATTTTTGACATTACAAAAATGTTTCCAACATTCTTATGGTCTTTCATAGACCTGTCATATTTTCTCAGTTTTTGTTAGGGTACGAAATGCAATTTTTAAAGATTAGAGACCTATTAGCAATTTTTGCATTTTAGGTTAATTTTGATATTTAAGTTACCTTTATAATAGTTATTTAATATCATTTTTGCGTCCTCTAGGTTACCGGGATACTTATAGGTTGAAAGTAGACTTTATGAGTAATTTAGTTATTTCCTTAGAACCGAGTTCTTTGTGATCATGAGGATACTTTTGCATTAAAGGTGTACAATAGGAGTAGGTTCATTTGTTCATGATGTCATCCAGCTTTTTAGGTTACTAAGATACTTTTATGTTGAAAGTATACCCTAAAGGCATTTTGGTAATTTTCTTAAAATCAAGTCCTAGATAGTAACTGATAACTCCATAAAATAGAGTTATTAAGTCTCATTATTCATATTAAATTAGTTAAGTCATAGAGATTTTTATTTAAAATTTTATTTATGTAGTATTATTTTATTTATTTTTAGTAGTTGTTAATTTAGATTTATTTATTTTCTTTATATTTTAATTGCTTAGTTATTTAAATAATTTCCATATTTGTGCAGGATAAAACCTAAAAGAGTTTCCAAAAGTACAAAAACTTAATCAAGAAGCAAAGTGGACTCAATCAAGCAAGTGATTAAGTTTGACGATTTCTAAAAATAATATGTTCAAGTTGCTTAGAGATGAAGCTTTTACTTTCAGTGTTTTGTCGATGAATAGAAATCTTAGGACTAGACTTAGAGACATTATAGAGATAATCCTGGATATTCTATAGTTTTATTTTTCTCTAGTTCTTGGAAGAGGAGAGAAGCGACCATAATATTCAACAAGTTGGAGAGATTCTGAAGAAGCTTGAAGATCAAAGATCAAGCCAATCTTAGTTTTCTCTTTCTTTTTACTTTTTTTTCTTTGTTGTATTATTTATAATGGTGAAACTCCTTGATTTTATATTTTATATATTTATTATGAACTAACTTTATTTTTCTATGGTTGTAATGGAATTCAACATGTAATTTGGATTATTTTATTTTTTCTTGATTTAATTATATTTGAGTTGTTTGTTCAATCTCGGTCTTAATGCTTCTAATTGCTTGATCACCAATTAGATTGATTTGGTAACCTTAATGAACTTGGAAAAGGGAATTCTATGTTTAGACCTAGATTGAATGACATATGTTTCATATTCATTTATTAGTATGAATTGATCTGCATGTTAGATAGAAATAAACGAGCATGCCATATGTAACCAGATTAGAGTCTAAGCTTAATAAGTTTCTCTTAATTCAATTTACATAGGAAATAGTAAATTGATTAAAGGATATATTTTTATAAGACTATCGAAAGATACTTATAAATAAATTTAACTATAAGTTAACAACTCATTATTATTATTCTTATTCAAATAAAGTGTTGAGGGAAATGGTAATCCCAGGCTTTTATTATTTATTGCTTTATTATTATTATTATTATTATTAGTAGTAGTAGTAGTAATTTTTAATCAATTGTTTGAATAAGATTAAATTGTTTTAATTTTAGTACTTAACAAATTTAGTATCAATTCCTAATGGGATCGACACTCTACTATATCATTATATTAGTTGTTGTGATACGTGCACCTGCATGGTTAATTTCAACAACAAGTTTTTGGCACCGTTGCTAGGGAATTATTTTACTATTTTTGTTAATATTAATATCAAGCAATCCTAGTCTTAATTCAAGTTTTTTTATTCATTTATCTATTTATTTTTTTATTTTAGGTAATTTGAAAAGATGGTGTTTTATAAGTATCAATGGTCATCTAAAGAAATTAAACAAAGGAATGCATTAAATGCCATATCTGCATAATTGGCTATTATTTCTGCGAAACCAGACAATTTGAATGCACGTGCTATCCAAAGAACATTCATAACTTGCGAATTATGTTAAGGAGCACATGCTAGTGATCATTGCCCAATTATGCTAAACCCATTCAACATGTTGGAAATTACAGTCTGCAGCAAGATTATTTTTATTCTAACAATTGTTGTTTGAATTGGGGTGATCATCCAAATTTTGCTTGGTGTAATACTCAATGGCCTCCATATTCAATTGATCTAACCATTTATCAGGGTTTTTCATTGCAAGCCTAAGTTCTTATCCTAGGAGAGAAATCATCATTAGAAGAGATGCTTATGCAAAATATTCATAAAACTGAAAGCTGAGACACTATCATTCAAACTCTAATAGCATCTTTAAAGAACCTTGAGACACAAGTGGGCCAACTTGCTGATGCCATCTGTATAGGTTAATTTATTCTTGTATAATTTATTCTTTTTTTATCTTTGTTTTTGCATATTTTTTTTTTTGTTTTTGCATAAAATTTTTTTACAGTCTAGTATGATTGAGATGTTTATTCTTAATATAATGAAATCCTTATCCAACGATGAGAACTTAGTGATTGATTTATCTTAATTCTTGGGAAAATATAAGCATGATTTGATTTTGTGAATAAATTCTTTTGTTTCTCATTGTTAGGATGTGGTTTTTGAATTCTAAATATTTGATCTCTTGCATTAATTTGTATTGCTTATTTGAAGAATGTTTATGTTTATGTAAATTGCAATTATATCTAGAGGCCTAAAATTTGTTTGATTCTCTCTCGAGGCGAAATCTTAGACAACAATAAGTTAAAGAAGCAATTTAGGTCATCTTTGGATCATTTGAGCCTTTCTAAGCCTACCTTTATATATATATATATATATCCTTAGTTATCCCCATTTGACCCTAGTTGATATATTATTTTCTTTTGATTACCACATATATTTTTAGCCTAGCTAATAGAAAAACCATGATCAACCTTCACTACATAGGCATGAGCATGAAATTGTTTCAAAAAAAATAGTATGAGCCATGTTTGAATTGTGTTGTATTGGTAAAGCATGAAGGAAAAAATGAAAAGAAAAAATTGAAAACAATAAAAAATAAAAAATTGAAAGAAAAAGAAAATAAAAAAATGAAAAAAAAATACAAAAGTGTGGAAATGAATACAATGACATGAAAAAGAAAATGTCATGAAAAAAGGGGGTATCTGCTTCAAACTTGTTGTGAAAGGCTCAAAAAAAAGATTTGGAACAATAAAAAGTGTCTATGAGTGAATTAAACCGAAATATATCCTTTATCCTATTGTTACCCTAGCGTTACATTATAAGCATAATGAAGTCCTACATGAACTTTGATGAGGTGTTGCTCTACGTTAGTTGAGAGAAAAATGAAAGCAAACATATGAGAATCTTGTATTAATTCATGATTTACATTGGCATAAATTTATTCAGTCTCAATGCAATGATTTGTAAAGGGATCATTTACACATACACTGAAAATCTATTCGAAGCATTGAGATTTTTGTTTGAATCGAAGCATGAATTTGTATCTACCTTGAATTGAGATATTGAGATGACTTTTGAGGAAAATTAAGGTAATCATTGTTTGAGTATATACATCTTAATTCGTGTTTCATTTTATTTTGTTTCCTTAGTTTGGGTTTTGGTTTTTTCTTTTTGTTTTCTTTAGCTCGAGGACTAGCAAAAACTTTAGTGTGGGGGTGTGATAACTCTATAAAATAAAGTTATTAAGTCTCACTATTCATATTAAATAAGCTAAATCTTAGAGATTTTTATTTAAAATTTTAATTTCTAGTAGTATTATTTTATTTATTTTTAGTTGTTTTTAATTTATTATTATTTACTTTCCTTATATTTTAATTGCTTAGTTATTTAAATAATTTTCATATTTTTGTAGGTCAAAACCCAAAGGAATTTTTAAACGTACAACAACTTAATCAAGGAGTAAAGAGGACTCAATCAAGCAAGTGATTAAGTTTGGCAATTTCCAAAAATAATATGTTCAAGGTACTTGGACATCAAGCTTTTAGTTTCAAGGTTTTACCTATAAATAGGAATCTTAGGATTAGACTTAGAGACATCATAGAGACAATCCCATATATTCTATAGTTTTATTTATCTTCAGTTCTTGGAAGAGGAGAGAAGCCACCATAATATTCAAGAAGCTAGAGAGATTCTGGATAAGCTTAATGATCAAAGATTCGACCAATCTTAGTTTTCTCTTTCTCTTTACTTTTTTTTATCTTTCTTGTATTATTTGTGATGGTGAAACTCCTTGATTTTATATTTTATATATTTATTATGAGGTAAATTTATTTTTCTATGGTTGCAATGGAACTCAACAGGTAATTTAGATTATTTTATTTTTTTCTTGATTATGATATTTGAGTTGTTTGTTCAATCTTGTTCTTAATGCTTCTAATTGCTTGATCATCAATTAGATTGATTTGGTAATCCTAATGAACTTAAAAAAGGGAATTTTATGTTTAGACCTGGATTAAATGACATATGTTTCATATTCATTTATTAGGATGAATTGATCTTCATGTTAGATAGGAATATACAAGCATGCTATATGTAACCAAATTAGATTCTAAGCTTAATGAGTTTCTTTTAATTCAATTTGCATAGGAGTATAGTAAATTGATTAAAAGAGATATTTTTATAAGACCATTGGAGGATACTTATAAATAAATTAAAACTCTAGGTTAATAACTTATTATTATTAGTCAAGTTAAGAGAATAGGGTTTTATTTAAATAAAGTGTTATAGGAAATTGTAATCCTAGGCTTATATTATTGATTGCCTTATTATTAGTATTATTATTGTTGTTGTTGTTGCTGTTGTTGTTGTTGTTATCATTTTTAATAATTTGTAATAGATTGCTTGAATAAGATTAAGTTGTTTTAATTTTTTTCTCATGAAATCGACACTTTACTTTATCACTATCTTATTTATTACAATACATGCACTTGCATGGTTAATTTCGACAACAAGTTTTTGGCACCATTGCTGAGTAATTGTTTTACTATTTTCGTTAATATTAATACCAAGCAATCTTAGACTTAATTCAAACTTTGATTTATTCATTTATCTATTTATTTTCTTTTTATTTTAGGTAATTTAAAAAGGTGGCGTTTTATAATTATCAATGGTCATCTATAGAAATTAAACAAAGGGAATGCACTAAATGCCATATCTACATAATTGGCTGCAATTTTTGGGAAACAGGACAATTTGAATGCACATGCTATCCAAATATCGTTCATAACTTGCAAATTATGTGAAGAAGCACATGCTAGTGATCCTTGCCCAATTTATGGTAAACCCATTCAATATGTTGGAAGCTAAAATATGCAGCACCAACAATTGTTATTTGAATTAGGGCGATCATCCAAATTTTGCTTGGTGTAGCACCCAATGGCCTTCATATTTAGTTGATCCAACCATTCATCAAGGTTTTTCACCATAGAGCCCAAGTTCCCATCCTAGAAGAGAAATCATTATTAAAAGAGATACTTATGCAATATATTGAAAAAACTGAAAGCTAAGATGCTATTATTCAGACTCTAACAGCATCTTTGAAGAACCTTGAGGCACAAGTGGGCCAACTTGTTAATGCTATTTACAATTGTCATCAAGAAACTTTACTGTGTGATACTGAGACAAATTTTATGATGGGTAAAGAGATTGAAGTGGATGACAGGCAATCAGAATTAATAATCAAGCTTGAAGATGAAATTTTGGTTGATAAACATGATGAAGAGGTTTAAGAAAAGAAAATACAGTCCAATCCACCATCATCCTCCTAAAAAATATGATGAGTATTGTGCAGTCAATTAGATGGAGAGTGCATCCAATGAAGTGTTTATAGAGAGTTATTCCGTCAATTTATTCGAGGCATCTTTGATTTCAAATTTTGGGTGGGATAACATTGACTTTGTTGGGTGTTCAAAGTTATCGGAGGTACAACCACATTCCATTAGTTTCACTCTTTTATTTGAACCATTGAGATTTTCAACTAATGTAATGTTATCTTTAAAGCCTTTTATTCAAAAACAACCATCATCGGAGCATAAGCCCTTGTCAATACATTTAAGAAACTATAAAAGAGCATTGGGATGGTCAATCACTGACAAAAAATGGCTTAGGTAGCTCAAGATGAAAGGGTAACATTCCAAACATCTTTAGGGAGGCAAGTTTGGTCATCTAAAGCTCGATAGTAGTTTAGCCTACCCAAAATAACATTAAAGCTAATCAGGCCGAGAACTATAAATTAAACGTTTCTTGGTAGGGAACCCAAGTTTCTTAATTTTTTCCCTATTCTCTAAACTTTAGCATTTATTTTAAAATTTTTATTTTCAACATTATTAGTTTTTTCTTTTTTTATTGTTTTGGATGTTCTGAAAAAAAGGGGTCACAGCACCACAGCTCCAAAAATGGTGCTGTAGCGCCATATTCATTCGAGCTTAAAAAAAATCAGCAAGGGAGCTGTGATGCCCAAATATGATGATGGTCAATGTTGCAGCACTCGAATTTGGTGCTGAGTGCTAGCAATAATCCCTTACCCCTTGTTTACATTTTTTTGTATTTTTAAACCCTTATCTTAATTTTCTATTTTGTTATCTTTAAAAAATAAAACATAGTTTTAAAAAAGATTATTAGGAATTTAGGATTATTTTTAATAAGTTTGTTTTATTTTCTTTTATAGCTTCCCATCAACTTTGATAAGCATGATAAATCAAAAAGAATGACTAAAGCTTCACAGATTCTAGAAATGATCAAATTAGGTACACATTGGGGAATTCTTTTAACATTTTACTCATGCAGTTTGAATTTTTTGATATTAATAAGTATACGTTGCATTGTTATTATCCATTTTATTTTTATTTCTTCTTCAGATCAATTTATTATAATATGAAAATTTTTTTGGCTTGACATTCCTCTTCTGTAAACACTTGTAAATTCATTCATGCATTTCTTTATACATTTGCTACGTTCACATTTTTTTATTTTCATGCATTCATAATTTTTGCAATATACTAAAATAGTTCCATTTATCATGTTTCTAAGCATCACCACATGGATGGTAATATTGGAGCAAGGATCTGTGTGTTAGAATCTATTCAAGAAGAATTTGGTCATGAAGCTAAGGGAATGAAAAGACAAACCGACAAATTGATAAAAATGGTTAAGGTTCTAAAACATAACTTGTCTGTGAGTACCCTTATCCTCGGTGAATTCATAAAGTCAGAATCTAAAAGCACGACTAGGTGTTTTGGAGGCAATAGTTAGAGGAATAGGGCAGGAGATCCAAGAGATAAAAGAATAATTATTCAAATTGACAAAAATCATTAGAGATTTTCTCGATGTTCCCTAAGGATTACCATTGCCTTCAACCTAACTTTTGACCTTCAAAGGCTCAAAAACTAGTGATCCATCAGATAAGGATCCCAATCCCTGCTCTACACACATGATTGAAAGAAAGCCACCTAATTCTGCACCAGTATGGATTAGTCTGCCTTTGAACCCTTTAAGTCTTCCTAGTTTTTGGCAGCCACCATTTGATGACCATACCCAAAAAAGATCATGAAAGAATTGCAAATTTGATCCAATCTTACTGACCTATAAACTTTATTTTCTTCTACTGCAACATCATCTTGTTGCTTCTGAATGTGTTTTTCCATATCAACCTCTTTATCCTAAATGGTAACATTAATGAACATTGTGAATACCATGTAGGAATATGGGGATATTCAATAGAAACATGCAATGCCTTCAAATAGAAAGATTAAAAGTTATTTGATACTGGAATAATCCATTTTGAACTAAGTTGAATGTTGTTGCTGAACTCTCATCTCATTATTAGAGGCATTAGAATATCTGGAGTAATCATAGAGGCAACCTTTTGGTTGCTTGGACTTGTAATATAGGCTTTGTAAATTTAGGGCTTGATAAATAAAAGGCATGCAAATAAAGTGATCATGGAGGGCTTTATAAATATGTGGTTCAAAAAGAATGTCTACGACTTACAAAGATTCCTTAGAAGCACTAATGTTAGTGGAAAAATAAAGTGTTTGTAAGATTGGTCTTTTTATTCCTTGTTCTTTTGAATCTTGTAACTGTACACCAACTATGAATAAATAAATCAATGGGTTTTGGTTAATGAAACGATAGTGTAAAATCATGACTTGAATTCCATATATTCTTGCTTTTGGAATAATCTCCATGGTTGATACTTATTACCTAACATCCAATTTGTCTTATCAGATATTCCTCTATTCATCATTCCTCCTTCATTCATTCATTT
>JBBYHM010226781.1:12734-30897 GCA_038381775.1 Adansonia rubrostipa | reverse complement strand
TAAGTAAAAAAACCATCCCGATAATCAACTATTCATTTATTCGATTCATTCGATTTTCGATTCATAAATTAAAAAAATTATTTAAATGAATTTAAATTTTATTTTTTAATTAAATTTTATTTTTATAGCATTAAAATAAATATTTTATTTTTAAATTAATGAAAAACTTAATACTATAAAAAAAAGTTTTTTTTATAATTATTTTACATTTAACCGTAAACCATATATATATATATATATATATATATATATATTCCAAAAGAGATCTAGCCTAGACTTCATAGGTCGAGAACTTGCAGCAGGGATCCTCAAACTGGCCTTTAAAGGTAGCCCAATAATGGAGAAACCCTCAAAACAAAACTAAAACCCCACAGCTGGTTAAGGCCCGCTGGAGTGAGAGCTCGCCTGAATCTCTGACTCTCAGATTATCCTTTTCTTATTTTGTTTCCCCCAGACAGTTGGCTAAAACCCCTATCTAACGAACGAGAATAAGCATGTCGCCGGATCCTGTGGTGCAGGCCGCACAGCCTGGGACTGAGCGGGTTCCTTCTATTGAGGAACCCAAGAAGGTGCCCCAGGTTTCCTTCTTCTTCTTCCTCATTTATTTTTTAAAAAGTGATGATGGTCTCGTTTGCAGAGCGAGGAAGAGGCTGTGGTTGAGGACATCAAGGAAGATGACAAAGAAGATGATGATGACGACGATGACGATGAAGATGAAGATGATAAGGAAGATGGTGCCCAAGGTTTCTTTTTAATATTTTTAATTTTTTATTTCCCATCTAAGTTGTTACTTGATTCATTTCATTGCTAGCTGATTTCCAAAATCACTTTTTGTATTAGTTTTACTCAAAATTTGGGTTGGTTTCAAATATATTTTTATTTCATTGTTTATACTTTTGTAGTGATTTCAGTGATAATTTATGAATTAGTGGAAAATTTGCTCTATCATTATTGGAATTTGTGCTGCATGTATGTTGGCTTTTCCGTTTGGGTGTTTATTTCAAGTATGAACTGAACTTATTTAAATTTGTTGTCTAATGTCTCCTAAAAATTGCATGGTTAAAAGTCTCCGCAATTACATTTTCTTGACTTCGTTCGTAACTTTTGGAAAGTGTAATATCTTTTGATCTGTCGATTTCTGTTTACCGGTTAGCTTTGAGAAGCTGAAATCCCTTGTTATCCATGCAAGTACTTGCCACAACTATTCTTCGGATATATGATTTGTTACTTACTATATATGTCGGCATTTCTATGTTTACGGGCGTTAATTTCTTACGACATATTTACTTGATGTTATTTCTGACCTTTTTAGCTAATTGTGATTATATTTCTACACAGCCGTTATAGTTTGCTTGAAATATTGGTTGCAGGTGCAAATGGAAGTTCGAAACAAAGCAGAAGTGAAAAGAAGAGCCGGAAGGCGATGTTAAAGCTGGGCATGAAACCCGTTACTGGCGTAAGCAGGGTCACCATAAAGAGAACCAAGAATGTATGAATTCTCCGATTTTCTTTTCATAGTTGTTTCGTTGCCTCATGAATGGTAGTATAACCTACTTTCACTTGGATTCAGATACTATTTTTCATCTCAAAACCAGACGTATTCAAGAGCCCGAATTCTGAGACCTATGTCATTTTTGGTGAGGCTAAGATAGAGGATTTGAGCTCTCAGTCACAGAGACAAGCTGCTCAGCAGTTCAGGATGCCTGACATGGGTACAGTGATGGCAAAATCAGACACTTCTATTGCAGCTGCCGGAGCACCGGCTGATGAGGAAGAGGAAGATATTGATGAGACGGGGGTGGAGCCTAGGGACATTGACTTGGTCATGACGCAGGCGGGGGTGTCGAGGGGCAAAGCTGTCAAGGCTCTCAAGACTCACAATGGGGACATTGTTAGTGCTATTATGGAGCTTACCACTTAGGTCGTCTCTGTTCTCGTATCATGCGCTCTTGCAGATTGTCAATGATTTCTTGGACCAGTATCAACAATTTTGATTGTAGTGAGCTAGCTTACCATCTACTTGGTGTCTAGCTTATCCTTCGATTTTTATCAAATTTTAGACATTTTTCAACTCATGATCACTGTCTCTGACTGATTACTTACCCTTTTCCGTAAGGAATTTTTGCAACACGCTAGATTGTTGGCAATTGAGAACGTGGGAACAACTGAATTCGTGGATGAATTGATGTTAAGGATATTTGGGATTTGCGTACGTGGGGGAGAGAACACAAACGAGTCAATGTAACTCACTAACTCAGCAAGGTATATGCAAATACTTGAAGAAATCACCATAAAAAAACAGAGCAAACAACTAAAATAAGATTCTAAAGCCATCACGCTCATACAGACACTTATACATCAAAGAAAGAAGAAATCAAATTTCCGAATAAAAATTCCAAGTTTCTCTGCATTCTTTCAATTTACCTAAGGTTGTTTGTTGATCGAACGATAGATGCAAAAATCTAGGATTTTTCGAATCTGTATACCATGCACAACGCGCACACAAACACACACATACATATATACATATATATATATATACATATATATATATATATATACATATATATACCCAGAACAGTGAGAAGAATTCAACATTGAAACTATTTTTCAATCGGAAGGCAGGGGAAGCTGTAAACCACAAGGTGTGCAACTGCAATTATATTAAAGTATAGATAGAACCCAGGGTTTTGAATGCCAGGACTTGATCGCCTGCATCTTCATTAATTTTTGGAACCCAAAGTTTAACCAATTGGTTCATGCAATCATCTTTAAGGGACGGCTTTTAACAAGTCTAAGGTTCAAATCTCAACATATACCATTCTTTCCTTTATCCGTGAGCTACAACCTCCTTAGTTCAAAAATATATAAATATACACAAAGAGCCCATCTTAATTTTATTTGTCCCGTGCTTTTTCACGCATTCCTTGCTCCTAAAGCTATATCATCTTCAAACAAATTTAAGAAAAGCTGATGTGTTGTTGCAACAAATTTGCTTATGTTCATGTGGTTTGATGCACCATCAAGAATTATGCAGCTTACGATGTGAGGTTTTTTTTTTCCTTAACAGAATGATGTCATAAAATCAGCCTTGATTCACACTCCACAACGCATGCACGGCAACTAATAGCATACCATAATTTCTGCTTTTCAATAGACCAATACCACAGTAGAAATCATGAAAACATTTGCTAGCTAGCAGACAAGAAACCAAGAATTAAAAAGCTTCAAGGAGAGGATCGCACAAATCAAACAAGAGATTAAAGATACATATTAAGGTTTGTTCAAAATATGTTTTTAACATCTTTTTACATAGTTGTGTAGCAGTCATGGCTGAACAACTCACAGTTCCTGTTCCACACACACTTCATACAAAAGTTTTAAAGGGAAACAAGATATCATTCACCATAGGGTAACAGCCTTGACCAAATTTAGGTTCAACTATTCTATCCTGAAAGCTCCTCCTTCAAAACATGTTCCCAGTCTGAAGAACAGTAGTCATACGGACCTGCAGAGGGTTGATACACAAGCCTGTTGCTCCCAGGAGAACTTATCGTGCAATCACGTAGCTGTTCTCCAGCATGGTTGGCCGCTTGGTTCTGTGAAAATAATTCCACATTAACACCTGAAATTCCATCCACTGCTGTGACTTCATCAATGTGTATTTGCTTTCTCTTCCCTGCAAATCCAAGATCAACAACCTCTGGCTGTAGTTTCCTTTCCATCTCATTAGAATCCAAGCCATCAATGTCACAGCTTTTCAGAGTATGGAACCTAGCCACAACAGAGGCTTCAACATTATTTATATGGCAGGCTGTTCCTGGTACAGGGGACTCTTGGGATGGCATGCCTGGGGTTGAACTATCCTTTACTTCAGGTGCTAATTTGCCAACCTCATCCAAATCCAAAGAAAGCTTGGAGCTAGAGAGTTCATCCAAATCTCTGGCATGAACAGAATTTGAATTGTTAAGCTGCTTTTTTAGTACATAAAATCTGGCTGTTACATCATCAGCATGATAGCTGGAGCTTTTGATAGGAGAATTTTGATTAGAAAAAGCCGGGACTAGTTCACTCTCAGCTGCTGCTGTTAGTTTCTTATCAGTGTTTACTTCAGCAGAAAATTTAGATCTCGATATATTGTCATCATTTGGTGAGTCTTCTGACAAATCTAAAGCAAAACAACAGGTATAAACCTTGCATCAGATAGCCAAAATGAAGGGGTCAATAATTCTTAGCAGAAATTTCTAAAGCTTTTATATTGTGAGCGAGACATGATCCAATGAGTGCAAAGAAAAATTTTAACCTTTTTCAGAGCCTAAGTTGCATTTTTCCATTTCAATCTTCATGTTATTAAAACGAGCCATGTAATTTATGGAACATAAAGCAGCTTCTGCCTCTAGCCAAAGATTTTTATACAAAAGGACTTGTGGGTGTGCGTCTTCCTTTTCATGAAAATTGTCCGTAAGAACCTTCTTTATGGCCTGCAAATCAGCAACAACGAGAGATAGAATATCATTGTTCTTTGAATTTTCATCTCTTTTTTCCTTCCTACCAAAGAAAGAAATGATGAACTGAAACATTATCTATCACAGTACAGACAATGAATCAAATAAGCAAATACCTGGGTCATGTTAGCATCTGTCACTTTTATGTCTGTGCCACTCTTGACAGAAACGAAATCAGAAAATTTCTCATCTTTCTTACCAGAATGCTTCCTTTTCTCTTGAACATGCTGACTCGGAACATCAATAGCTGCCAGTTGGGGCCTTCCTTTACTTGTGCCCTGAGAAGAAAATTTTCAGCCCAGTGATTAACCAAAAAGGCATTTTCAAAGAACTTCAGAAGGAATAAGCATAAGAGCAAACAGAATCACAATTTAGCATTTCAAATTTCTTACAGTTAATTACAAAACAATTTGACAAAATAAAGAAAATAAAAACAGGGAAGCATACCTCACTAAAAAAGGATTTCTGTCCAATATTTTTTGACATGCATGTCTCAAGATTGTTGATTACTTTTTCAAGGGACTTCAAATCCTTTTCCTTTAATTCACATGTCTCATTGGAGCAGAGATGAAGAAGCAACTCTGACAGGTTTTGCATTGTATATACTAGAATACTGATGCTGCCATCTGAAACTGGTACTTTGCCTAAGAGTTTAGAATGCTTAGTAGAAATATCTTCTACAAAGGATGGTAAACACGAGAGATCTTTTACAGCATGGCACGACATACGAGATGAACCACAGCCTGAGACATCATTTGTCTTCATCTCAAGAATTGCAACACCAGTCTCAGATGTGCGCAAATTTTTAGAAACCAATCTACCTTCTGCAAGACTTTGTTGGATGCTGCAAGATGTCTTCTCAACCTCATCCACTGACTTGTTGAATAAGACATAATCTTTCTTCTGTTCACCTGCACCAGCAGAGAATTTGATCTCACATGCAGAACTAGGTTTTTTGTGATAGGATCCCGCTTTTCGTGCATCATCAGGTTGATGTTCCCTAGATGACGGGAGAGAGACTGACGGCAATGTCAGAGAAGCGACTGAACCATCTTCCTTATTTCCATTTTCAACAGTCATCCTAATTTCACTTTGTTTTTCTGAAGGAAGTTTAACCATGTTAGCAGTATTCATAGGGAGAAATTTAGGTGCTTGACCATTTGAACCATCCCATGCTTCAAGGTTCTTTACAAGCTGCACAGAAACAGGCTCAGAAGATCCAAATGGAGAATTATAAGACTCCGGAGCTCCTTTCCAGCAAGGAGAGTCAATAGGAGGGTTGTAATGATCTAAACTCTCTACAGCATTCTCCACAGCAATGACCGGTTCGATATTATCAATTGCCAAACTGAAATTATCTGGACTAGTATGAGAAAAAGCAACTCCAGATTTTGCTCTGGAGAAATGATCAGAAGCTTCCTTGGAGGGCATATTTGATGTTGAAAGCTTTTCAGTCATTGTTTCTGATGATTCCCCAGACAAATAATAATTTCCATCAAGGTGGAAGCTCAGTTGACTAGGGTCAGACTCATTTTTGCTACCAAAGCTTAACAAATAATGTGGTTCCTTCACATTAGAGGGATTGTTGCCAGTCAAATTTGTATCAATTCTATTGATGCCACTGTTAACATTTTTGAACGAAACAGTATTGGATGCTGAAGAGAAGGCATCAACATCCGCTGGTCTAATAGCAATCCCAGGTGAAGATTTCACGGCTGGTATATCACTTGGTGTATTACTGAGCTGTCTCACGGGTTTCTCATATGGAGTGCTTAATGGCACTTGATTGTTCTTGGTATTTGTTAGATTTAAGGGAGGTACCTGCAAATTGGTTTCAGGAAGTGCAGAACTGGGCCTGAGAACTGATGTCTTCAAATAATCCACAGGCATGTACGAGAGATTTTGCCCCCGGGCAGGATTACAGTCTAGTTTTTCTAGATTAGGATGCCCAACTTGCTTTTCCCTACCTAGTGAATACAAATTATGCGGAGTTTCTTCACATGTCTCTAGGCCACTGGAACGATGAGCTCCTGCAATTGGAGACCAAAAAAAAAAAAAAAGCTTACTTAACATTCCCACCTGACCTTCTTTATGATATCCTCTGGTCCCCGCTTCCCACATGCAGCTGTTCCCAAAAAAATGTGTTTGACAATCCAAAAGTATGTAGGGATAGAAAGTGAGTTTAAGCAAATAAAGAGTGAAAATGCATTTTCCTAAAATAGTTGTGATCATGGCAAACTGATAACAGCAATCAAATTTGAAACCCAGCAAAGTGCATGAGTCAGCCAGCTGAGATATAATCAATCATCAATTGAACTGAAATGTTTTATCATGTATAAAAATTAGAAAGTGCATTTGATCACTGAAAGGCAAAAAGGGGAAGCAGTGGAAATGCAACAACCATGTAGAGAGCGGAGAGAAATAGAATAAGAACAAAAGTAAAAGAAAGGGTAAAACTTACCAAGGTTGATATGATCCATGAAAATGGAGGAAGGAGCTACATTCGCCTCCTTGGGATAAAAACTCCCACCGAGCTGAGCCGCCTTCCCTTTCTCCCAATCCCACAAGCCACCACCACTCCATTGAGCCGTACGGTCCAGGCCAGACAAGCTCTGCTCATTGAAAGTTGGCTCATGAAGTGTTGGTGAGACATAGGGAGGATAATAGATTTTGGGTTCAAAAAGATCGGAATTTTGGTTATAAGGAGTGGGAATTGGGTCCAAATCCAACTGAGGCAGCTGAGGAGGTTGGGTTGAATTGAAACTGAAAGGATTAGTATCAAGCCAATTCAACGGTTCACCCAAATCAACAAGTGGGGCAGCGGTAGTTTTTGGGGTGGATCGATCAATGGTGAAAGGTTGAGCTAAAGCTGATAAATTTGAAGATCCTCCTCCGCCTCCTCCATGAGCATTCCCACCATAAGACCCAAAACCCATCATCATGTTCTGTCTCAAAACTTAGACCATCTAATCGAAAAAAAAAAAAAAATCAAAATGCTGGACTTCAGCAAGAACCGACAACAGCTTTTTTCAGACAGAGAATAAGTTAGGCATCAGGCTTTGTCTAAAAGAGTCGAAAACTTCATAATTATCATCGGTTTTATCGATCATACCAACGGAGACGAAAGGCGAAGACTTAAAGCGATGACCCAATTTTTTTTTTTTACAAGTAACAATTAATGGTCATCACCATCATCATCATCATCAGCGGTCCGTCACTTGGAGTTTAGAGAGCTGAGAATTAGGTGTTGTACACGAGTCACGAGACTCTGTTGTTAGGGACTATTGACTCTTATCCGTCAAGTTCAGTTTTCAAACTGTCCCTACGTGTACGGGACGGTTTTCTAAAATGATTTTTTTTTATGAATTGATAAAAAATATAAACAAATAAATATAATTTATTATTTAATTACTTATTACTATTATAAAAAATTAATTTAATATTATAAGTGAATTAAATATCAATTTAATTAATAAAATTAGGTACAAACTAAATTATATTTATAATTATAATATAAGTTAAAATTATGGTATTTTACTTTTTTAATTTTGGCAAAATAATTACCCTCTTATGCTTAAAAACCTACCCGTTTCTTTAAAAATTACCTAAATTAAAAGAAAAAAACCCACTTAAATTTAAAATATATTTTAAATATTTTTCACATAAAACTCATTTCATTTTGCAAAGAAGCTACCCTCTTTAAAAAAATTTGTCTCTCTTTTTATATATTAATCTGATAATCTTCTTAATTTTAATTTTAAAATATATTTTTTCAATGTCGAATTCTAATTAAAATTAAGATAAAAATATTTATATCTTTTAATTTTTTTATATACATGTATTTTAAAGAAATTATTCATTTATTCTTAAAATTTATCCATTTTTCCAACAAAAATCATCTACGTATAAATAGTTTCTATTTTTATTTATAATTTATTTTTAAAAAAAATTCACTTACTATTCGGGTTTGTAATTAAATAAGTATTTATATTAATATTTTATATTAAATAGAAAAAATTAAAGAAAATGTTCTATCTCCTTTCTATAAATATTTCGGAAAATACATAAAATTTTTCAACTTAAATAAACGCATTATCTATTTTTAAATTTCCAAAGTATACTTTAACCTTAAAAATATTTTCTTAAAAATGTATATAATTATAAATAATAACTAGTTTCTTTATCCTATGCAATGCACAAGATTTATTATTCATATTCATAATTCAAATTTTTTTCATTTCATGCTAATTTGTACATTATTTTAAAAATATATATATTTTTAAGTTATTATATATCTGTACTATGATATCAATATATTATATATAATGAGAGTAAATGAATTTGATGTTACTTCTAACTTACATATTATATTAGGTAAATTGAGTTTATATTTTCAAACTTACTGATTTCATATATATTAATTGCAAACTTACTTTTGTTACAAACTTTTTTTTTAACTTGTATCTATGATGTCATTAATGTGTAGTTTAGCACTGGTAAAATTTCATATGCATTTACATGTATAACAAAATGTAATATATATTATTTCATTTGTTTGTTTTCTTCGTTGGGTTTCTTTCTTTTGATCTCCTTTATTTTTTTTATCAAATATAATAGTGTAATTACTTTTTTAGGTATTTTTATATATTAATAGAATTTTTTTTTAAATTTCTTAAACAAATTAAAAGATCATCATAGTTTTTAATTATATTTTTATATGAAAATATATTTTAAGATTATGTGTGATTTTGATAATTTTATGGTCAAGATTAAAAATAAACAATAAATGAAATGATATTTCTTTTTCAATATAAAAGAGATCTAAGTTTGAGAAAAATTAAAAAAAAATTACAGAGAATAAAATGTCAATCTTTCAATAATTCATATTCTAATGATAGCAAACGCAAATTCAAAATAATATATTTTTAATATCTTAAAATTGTTTTTTATCCATTATAATTATATATATAAACAAATGAGTAGAATTTATATATATGACAAATAAAAAAAATCCCACACACACAGACATTAATAAAATGTACTAATTAGCATAACATAAAAGGAATCATCTTAAAATTATGAATATAAATAACATAATTGATATACTTGATGTCAAATCTACAAAGATGCTAACCAATAAGTAAAAAAAAAGCACTCTCATATTTCTTTCACGAATAAAATAGTTGTTATATTCTTCTCACTTTTTTCTTTCTCTCTTAAAATTGGGTTTTATATTTTTAAAAAATTCATATATTTGTATTTTATTTATCTTTATTTTGCTTACAAAAATCCCATACAAGCATTCAACAATGCAAGATCTTCAGATCTAACAAAACTTTGTTCTTCAAAGAGTTTTGTCAGTGGCAATAGTTTCTCGTAGTTATGAAGCTATGGAAACAATAGTAAAGAAAAGCTCTAAGTATTGTAGTCATACTAAGGCAGTTGTCGTTGGTAACAACTATACTAAGTATAATTAATTGAATGGTTTTCTTTTAGTTTAGTAACTATGATTTATATAGAGAAAGATTAGATATGCTTTTGATTTGAAAATTTGAAATTTAACTATTTAAATAGACAATAATTATTGGATAAAATATTAATAATGTAATTTGATTTTAAATCTTGAAATTTAATTATTTAAGTATTGGATAATCAATTTAATCTTAATTTTGAATTTTGAAGTTTAATAAATTAATAAAATATAGAACAACACATGAAAAAATTAAAATCCTATAAAAAATCAATTTAAAAGTATAATTAAAATAAAACAAATAATATTAAAAATAGTAGAGTTGATAATATTAGATTTTATTTTTGATATTTTTAAAATTTATAAGTGATACCTATCCATAACTTATCCTATGTGTTAGCATTAAAAAGCGTCCACGCAAATAATTTTAAATAAGTTTACACCTTATTTTATATATTATATATGAATATGATTAATTTGATAAGCTAACAATGTTACTAAATTACTAAACTTTTTAATTCTAGTGATGAGAGATAGAATCATAATAACCTTAACTATAAAAGAAATAATTAATCTGATAAATCTGGATATATTATAAATAATAACTTACTGATAACTTTAAAAAAGAAAAAAACACTCATTGGCAATTTTTTATTTTTTGTTTTCAATAAATCATCATCATTTACATTATGATCTATTAAAATAAGTATGAGTGAAAACTTGAATAAAAAATTCAAGCAATAGAAATATATACTTCTTTAATTCTTTTGAATATAGTATAAATTAATTGATAGTAAATTTTGTTAAATTGTAAGTGGGGTCTTATGATATTTAACAATATTTTAAAAGATATTTGCAAGGAATTTGCATTTTATATTAATTGCGCAATTAAATATACAAATAGATATAAATATAAATATAAATTATATATATTTAAATATAATAATAATAAAATGTCAATAAATAAATACGATAATAATAAAAACCCAAAAGTTAATTTGACTGAGTCGAATCTCCTTCCACGAATCGAAAATATAAGTCATAAAATTAAATGTATTTATCCTATTATTTAGAAAAAAAATGAATAATATTATTTTATAATTGTCAATTTTTATATGCAATTGTTTGTGTGTATTTAATTGGACAATTAATATAGTATAAATAATACATAATATTTTTAAGCCATATATATTTGTAATTTTATTATATGAAAAAAAAAGAGATGAAATTAAATTTTGTACCTCTTCTTTTAGTTTTTTTTTTATTTAATACAAAAATTTTCATATAAATGTATGCATATCTATAGTTTCCAAAGTTATCATTATCAACACCCGCTCAAATGCATTGTGTATATGGCACCGTTTAAAATAAGATTTAAAAAAAAAAAGAAATTAATATATTTTTTATTTGATAAAAGCATTGCATTAAATGGAATTTTTAAAACATAATAACTTAATAATCCTTTATTAGTGTACTAAACCCAAAATATGATCAGTATTTGGTTAAATAATAACGAAGAGCTAAAATTGGATGTTGTATACTCTCTACCAGCAATTGATAGGTTTGCATTTAAAAATAAATAAATAAATAAAAGGATTGCATACATCAACAAGCAGAGGAAAACAAATAAGAGATTCATTTAGAATGAAGTTCATTTTTTTTTTCAATTATGTAGTTATTTAATAATAGTGAAGAGGAAAAATAATTAAGTAGATGAAATCCTGGTTTATAGCATCATATACTACATAGTGAAAACTTATTTTTATTGCCGGAAAACCCAAATTTTGGTACCAATTTAGAGCTTATTTATAGGTATGTGATTAATGTCAAAACTTTTAAGTAAAGACTAATTTTTCTTATAAGTTCATTTTAAATATATTAATAGTAAAACTTTTTAATTTTATACCTGAGATTAAGAGATTATAATGTGTTTTATTTTTTTTAAAAAAATATACTTAAAAGAATATGTATTATCTTATTAATTTTATATTTTTAAATATAAAAATTTGAGTAACAATAGATTGAATAATTTATTTTAAAATTACTCGATATTATAAAATCGAATCAAACCAGTTAATTAGATCATTTGAAATAAGAATAAATGACTTGTTTGATTAGTATAGATCATAAAAAATCGAGAATTCTTCAATTATTAAAAAACTAAAAAAACTGAAAAAAATTAATTTTAAACCTTTTTTTAAACTAATTGCATAAGATGAAATTTATTTAAATCTTATACAACCAAAGATTATATTCTTTACTAAAATATATATTTTTATTATATTAAAAATACTTATTTAATATTAATATTTCTATTACAATCAATTCAAATCAATTGACTTTATCCACCGTTAAATAAATAATAAAACATCTTATTGATTTGACCTTTAAACCGATCTTTTGAACATTGAAAATACTTTCCCTTTTTTTTTTTTTTATTACGTTGTTAATTTAAGCATTATAGGGTAGTATTCAACGTAACCAACCCTCCTATTTTGGTCCTTGTGTTTATCGGGTAGAGGTAGCCCGCGCTTCCTACGCGTCATCGTCATCTGCTAGGCAACAACCAAACGCGCAAAATGTCCAAATTCTCAATGATGGAAGCATGGACTCCCCTTTAAACGGTTCTCTTTGTTTTTGGGTTAGAAAGAGCAAAAGAAACGTAAAAGCTGGGATGGAACTAGGCAGGAGTAGTGGGACCATGGAGTGGTGAATTTTCAAACGTAGCTTAATTTACAACCTAATCCTAACAACAAAGGACAGAAAGAATAGCTTCGCCTATATTATTCAAATTTAGATATAAATATTATATAATAATATATATTTAATATAAATATTTTTAAAATTTTTAATATTTAAAATTTTTTTAAAAAATATATTGAATACGAATATCTATAATAATGTTTAAACGAAAGCTTCCCCCTTCATCTTTCTCGATCATGACTTTCCATGCTGCCCTTCGTTCCCAGTTCTACAGACATTCATAAAAACAAGCAAACATGTACTGATTATAACATCATTCAGTTCCATTTAAAACTGCTGACATTCTTTTCTTTTCTTTCTTCTTCGTTTTGCCCAAAAGAGTAAAAAATATGAAAAATTGTTTCAAATAAAGTGTAGATGTAATAGGGACTTGAATGCATAGAAATTAATCTAGAATTTCTGGCCACACCAATGAATTCAAGCTTTTATAATTAACCTCTTAATTAAAGAAACAAAAAGGTTTCCTCGAAATTACAATATAAATCACAGAGCACTAAAAAAGAATGGCGATGATGAATCATATATGAACTCCACTAAATGCAGATAAAAAACGAAAAGGTTCTGATAAAGGATTAAAAAAATACGAAAAACAAAGAAATAAGTAAAGAACCGAAAAGAGCTTTCTCCCAAAATAGAAATAATCTATATTAAAAGTAAACAATGAAAGAAGAGTCCTGATTCAGGGTGGCAGCAGCAGCAGAAGAAGAAGAAGAAGAAGTGAGACGACGAAAACGAAAGGTTGGCCTTGGTGCTAACAGACTCTCCGTCACCCTAGCCAGCGCCACCGTGCATTCTCCTAACAGCTCCGCCATAGTCGACACTTTTATCATCTTTCTCTTAATTGATCTTCAATTATTCGTCCTTCAGGATATGGAAAATTTTGAAGAGTAAGAAGAAGCTTTTAGAACTCCAATTCCAAAATGTCTTTAATAAGCAAGAGGTGGATTTACTTTTAGCTCAGCCAAAGTGTTTGAATTAATGCTGAGGAGAAAAATCTAAAAATGAATTTGGACAAAGATGCAGCCAAACTTATAAGCTAGCAAATAGTAGTGGGATCCAATCTACCAAACTTTTCCTTTTTTAAAAAAAAAAATTTATTTTTGATGTTCATTTCATCCATGAGATTATTATCCACAAATCAATAATAGTAATGATGGATTAATAAATTGTTAGAATGAATAATGATGAATTTAATATTGGTTTTCACACTAGTTGGGTCAGCTTACGCGTTAATTTGCAATCATTCACTTTGAATAAAATCACGTTTCCAACTCTTTGGATCCGTGATTTATATATTCTTTTCAAAAAAAAAAATGAAAAAGATAAACTGATTTAACCTTTGCAATAGAATATTTATGCATGTTGAGATAATTTACTTTCCTCCTTTTATAAATTTTTTACATTAGGTAATATCAATATAAATTGTGATAGAAAACCATAATGATCATTGAGTTGAGTGAGTTGATTGGATGTAACTATATTATTATTAAAATCTCTCACAAATAGCATTTACTGAATTAGAAATAAATTAATTAAATTTAATAATAATCCGTTTCTTAAAAAAAAAAAAACTATCACGTTCTTTCTTAGTTTAACTTCTTTTTTCTCTTTTAAAACAATTTTTTTTCTTTTTCTTATTACTAAACTAATATTTATCTTAATTATCATTTTTTTTAATATTATTTCATTTACACATGATGAATGTGCATAGGACTTGTTATAGCACTTGGCGATCGAGTAAATATTTAATTGCCTCCCCACATAGTCGTCGTTATAAAAAAGTTTGTCAAAACGATCGGGCGATTGTTAAAACATAATTGACATTGATTTAACCTCAGAACTGACAACTCTTGTATGATGGTTGATTGACGGAGTCGACCACAAGGCACTGTAGCCTGACAGCTAGCTCGGTGCTAGCTGTCCTTTTATCAAATCACTTAACGCAAACGCCTATAAAAAGGTAAGCAGATTCAAAAGTAAGTCAAGATCTTTTCATTCTAAGCTTTTTTAGTTATATTAAATATAAAAAGTCCATCCACTAACTTAATCATCGGAGAGTGTTCTGAAATACCAACTTCGATAACCTTTAAACTCTTTCTGTGTTGCAGAATCATGATCGACCTTTTACAAAAAAAGCAGCAACAAAACAGATATTGATAAATGTGTTTTTCATGTTTCGTTTTAACTATTAATTTTAACCATAGCTTTTTGTATGTTTGTGCAAAAAAGGGGAGATTGAATTTGTGCTTGTAATTTTTTATATAAATTTTATTAATTTGGGTGGGAACGGTCATGGAGTGGCTTTAAAGTCATCTGAGGGTGTTGCGTGGAGGAATTGGGCAGCATTACAGTTCGGAGACCCCGTTACATGCTTTTCTTCTCATTCAAAACTCAGTGGTCAGTGCCTTGCAAAGGCTGCCATGATTTAAAGTAATGGCCCCCAAATAAAAAATAAAATACCCTTTAATTTGTTTTTTATTATAAGTGAAGTCATGATTTGAGAATATGATAAAAAATTATAAATATTAAAATTTAAAATTTAAATTTATTAGATATTAATTTTTTAAAAGTAATTGCCATTTAAAGTTAAAAAATCGGACCGAAGATCAATTGGTATAACTTTTGATTCTTGGTTGAATTGTTTGGTTTATTTAAATAAAATTTTAAATATTTAAAAAATTTAATGTTATATAAATATTAAATATACTAAACTATTAATAAAAATATATATTTGGCTAATATGGTTTTTAGTATAACTTTAAAAGATTTATGGGTTTAAATTTCATTGTATATAATAAAAATATTTTTGTGAAAACAATTAAAAAATAAAAAACAGTTTTTCCCTTTTTTCTTTTTTTTGCCTTTTTCTATGGATGAAGCCTATTTTTGATTGATTCAATTAAACTCTAATTCTCTATATAGTTTCAGACCAAATAAACTTCCAATTTATTTTGATTTTTTCAACCATTACCGTATGAACTAATTATAAGCTAAACCTTAAACTTATTTACTTATTATTATTATTATTTTGCTTTCAAAGTTAATTAATGTTAGATAGAAAATTAGGCAGAAACGACCCAGAAATTCGATAATTTTGACTTTTTATTAGATGGTGTTCTCAATCTCCCCATTGATTCTGCCCGTCATCAAGGCCTCAACTAATACAGCAAATTGGCAAAACACACGCATGAGTCATCGCAATAAATTTGAATGATATTCAAGAACAAAATTGGCATGGTGAAAGCGAAATTCTCTTTCAAATACCTAACGAGAAGACCAATATAATTTAATCAAGCCAAAGCAATTTCTATTAGAAAAATGAAAGAGCCGACAATCTTGAAAACCCTCTACCAAACGAGAGGAGAAAACGTATGATATCAAATTTAGAGTCTTTTCCAATTAGTTTTAGAAAACGTCAATCCATGCATGCATGATGCATGCATAATTCATGTTTCTTTTTTTTTTTTTTTTTCCCTCGGGGTTGATATCTTTTAGAAAGAGCAGGATCGGGTAAAGATTTTCTTTTTTTACAATTTTCATTTTAGAGAATAGAGCAACCTGTAGATTACGTTTAAGCAAATAATTCAATTTTTGGATAAATGTAAAAGAGCGAGCCTTCAATAGAACTAAAGAAGCATAAAATCCTTAAGAGTAAGAGAAGGTGGTGGCAGAGCCAGCTACAGTTTTTATGCTTAGGGTTGAAATTTAAATATCAACATTTATAATTTTTCTCATTAAACGTAAAGTGCATCTTCCTTTGAATCAAAAAGCTAAAGCCTAAAGGAAAAAGGAAAAAAAAAAAAGGGAAAAGAGGAAATTGAAAAATCCATGTATATGATTACAAATGTTGTTCCCTTTTCCTCGAATGGAGCTATCCCAGGCAGTTGCGTTAAGGAGTGCTTTGCTTTTCATAATCAAATACACACATTTCAATTCTAGTTTCAGATTCAATGGACCAACACTAGAGACGAGATAAAAATGTTTGGTTCATGGACAAATATTTGTGCGTCCAGTGAACACCATTTATTTCGACATGTTCTGGGCTTGGGCCGATAATATAAAGACTGGAACTTTATCAAGGTGCATAAATGTCAAGCTTTGAATGAGGACACTGGGGCCCGGAACTGGTGGGAGCAGCTTGAAACCATTGTAGTAAACGTAGAGAGTGCTTTGAAATTAGCTGACAGCAACACATGGCTATGTCAAACAATGGTTTTAAGAGACAAGTAAGCAAATAATTGGGATTATTGGCTTACCTTTGAGATGCAACAAAGTCTTCTTCACTTTCCTGTCACACCCGTAAGAATACTAAGGAACCATCATCTCCCACATACTGTGGCTCCACTTCCACATTCTTTCTAGCTGCTACAACTATTTGAATATTTGCAGTCTAGCTCCAACTTGTTTGAAATTTCGGTCATATCTTTCTTCTTATCGATGTTGTCATTGCCGTTATATAAGAGATTTACAAGACAAAGGCCGATCCTGGATTCCCTGGAAAAGAAGGCTATAGTGGCCTCTTTAAGGTCAAGTGTATTTGTCAAGGAGGTAATTTTAATCAGGGAAACGAATCATTTCTTTCGGAGGGGATGTTCTATTGACTTGGATAGGGTAATAAGATGCGTCAGCAATATCTGTTTGTTTATCAAAAGTGCATTGAATCATCTAGTTTTCATCATGGGAAATTATATAATCGTTATAAGTAATAACGTCTAGATTGGCTCTCATGTTGATTGTTTACCTCTTATCAAAGAAATAGCTTTCTCTTGGAAATTGGAATTTGAGAGGCATAGATAATAAAGCCGAAAAAATAAACAAGAAACGATCCTTAATGCGGTTTGATTATGTTTACCTGGTGAAGTTATTGTACATTAAATATTGTGCAAAAATTTGAAGTTCGCGAGGCATCATATGATGTGCGTTCGTTGGTGAAGCCACCATGCACATGCATAAATATAGTTTCGCGTCACTACTGCCTCTGCAGGTTATCTGTCTGGCATGTAAATATGCAGGTTTTCTTTCTCTTGTCACGATCACCAGCGATTGCGCTGGAAATTTCTCATTCCAACCAATTAACTTTCTTTGAATTTTTGCTAACTTGTAAAACTCAAGACCAATATTGCTTGCCTCGAAAAAAAAGATAACAATGTGAGCTTTTACCACATACTATTTAATGATTTGGAAGATTAGACATTGCCCATTTCAAGTATTAGATAAGTAAATTAGCCTTCAAATAGGAAAGCACTGAAAACTGGATTCTTCAGTCATTAGTCAATAAAACCAGTTGGACATTTAATTCAAGTCATGGTAGTCAAAAAAGCAGCTTTGAACTCTAAACTTTGTTTTCCAATAAAGTTTTTAATTAGTGCAACTGCAGAGCTTGTTCAACTTTAAGATCTTCAATATAGATCCACATACCTTCGTT